>MCFE01000182.1:0-140981 GCA_002104905.1 Basidiobolus meristosporus CBS 931.73 | reverse complement strand
CCTAACCCTAACCCTAACCCTAACCCTAACCCTAACCCTAACCCTAACCCTAACCCTAACCCTAACCCTAACCCTAACCCTAACCCTAACCCTAACCCTAACCCTAACCCTAACCCTAACCCTAACCCTAACCCTAACCCTAACCCTAACCCTAACCCTAACCCTAACCCTAACCCTAACCCTAACCCTAACCCTAACCCTAACCCTAACCCTAACCCTAACCGCTAAAACCAGTATAACTTAGCTCAGATATATTCAGATTCTCACTTCTCAGGCCTGGCTTTCCAGGAAACCACTCTCAGACCTAGCTAACTAGGAAATATAGTACCACTCAGCTTCTCAACTCTCAGACCTGGCTTACCAGGAAGATATCTCTCAGACCTAGCTTTCTAGGAATAACTTCAGATTAACTTGGCTTCTTTAGATACTTGTCATAAGTAAATAAAGATTTCACCACTTGGTGACTTTCCTCCCCCTAACCCTGACCCTAACCCTAACCCTAACCAAGAACACTTAGCCTTGTGGTTATCCCTAACCCTTCCATACCCATGGTTGTGGGTTCAAATCCTGGATCCAACAAAATTTGATTAATAAATTGATGTGTGCTCATTGGGAGATGGCTTGATCAACCATCGGGCAAAGTAAAGGCTCTGATTGGCTGAAATCCTTGAAATGCTAATTGGCCAGATTTGCCTAGTAAATTCGGCCAGTGATCGCCCAGAAATTCATCTCAGTTCCCCCAGTCTACTGGCCATTCTGGCCACAATTCAGCTTCCGCAAACCAGTATAACTCAGCTCAGATATATTCAGATTCTCACTTCTCAGGCCTGGCTTTCCAGGAAACCTCTCTCAGACCTAGCTAACTAGGAAATATAGTACCACTCAGCTTCTCAACTCTCAGACCTGGCTTACCAGGAAGATATCTCTCAGACCTAGCTTTCTAGGAATTACTTCGGATTAACTTGGCTTCTTTAGATACTTGTCATAAGTAAATAAAGATTTCACCACTTGGTGACTTTCCTCCCCCCTAACCCTCTGACTGCAAAACTGAAGCCAAGGTCTACATTCCTACTGAACTTCCTGAGAGAAAGCCACCTGCTAGCACTAGGTGCTCAATCTGAGAAAAGATGTGTTGACTGGATCTGCCCTTCTGCTGCTGCCCTCTACTTTGTGAATGAAGTTAAGCAATTCTCTGGAGCTGAGCTAGGATCCTTGAGAGCCTCTGACCACCCAGCCTGGTCCCTTTCTATGCAACCAGTTGTGAAGAAGAAGCTGCCAAAACTTACTGTGCTCACCCACAAAGCTACCAAGAATCAGAAGAAAGACTTTGGGAACTACTTGAAGCTTGCCAGTTTGCTACTTTCTCTGCCAGATGATCTCAACTTTGCCTGGCTCTTTGTGAAGCATCTGATTCTGGTGTCTGCCTCCCTCTCACTGCCATGCAAGACTACTGCTGTTACCTCAAGAAAATGGGAATCCATTGTTTCAGCCCTGCAACAAAGCTACCTGAGCTTCCCTAACCCAAAAACAGAGAAACTCCTCCTGACAGCAATACACCACTCCAAGGCAATTCACCACACTCTGCATACTCAGCTCTGGGATCATATTATGAGTTCTTTGCCTCTGCAATCTTCCAACTCTATAACAAGAACAGTATCAAGACTCTACAGGGCAATGAGGCCCTCTTCCAGGAAGTTACCTTCAACAGAACAGCTGGCTAACATCTTCTTCTCTACAAAGCAGTACTCAACTCCTGGCTTTCATCCTGACTTCAAGACTCTGCCCATCCCACTTGCACTTGATCAAAGGAGAATCCATAATGTGCTCAAGAGGCTTCCCAACTCTACTGCTCCAGGTGTGGACACAATCTCCTATGAGCTTCTGAAGACTAGTACCAAAGCCATGTCTGCACTTCTGCTTCCACTGTTTCAGCAATGCTCAGCCCAGCTTTCTACTCCTGAGGAATGGTCCTTTGCAAATGTTCTGCCACTGTACAAGGGTAAAGGAAAGCACCTGGATCCTAGCTCCTACAGGCCAATATCTCTGCTGCCCACCTGCAGAAAGGTGTTTGAGCTTCTGCTTGCTCAGGAGCTCTACTCTGACTCTCTCAAGTTTCATCCTGCACAGTTTGGCTTTGTTCCTGGCCTCTCCTTGGAATATGCAGTCATACTTAGCCAAGATCACTCTCTCCAGTGCAAGTATCCCTCTGTTCTGTTTGATATTACTAAGGCCTTTGATTCAGTTGACAGAAATCTGCTTTGGTCCAAGTTGCAATGCTTCTCCAGTACCTCTCTCACCATCCTTGTCAGGTCTCTGTTTCTGGATCCACAAGCAAGAATTCTGCACCCAAGTGAGCAATCAGCTGTGTTCTCAGTTCCTAATGGAGTGGTTCAAGGCTCTGTGCTTGGTCCTATACTGTTTGCCATCTTCTTGAATGATTTCCCAAGACTCTCAGCTGACTGCCTGGTTACTCTCTTTGCTGATGACATCAGAATATCCTCCTCCAATGTGCAACAAGACTCCCAGACCATCTACTAGTATCTGCAGAAGAATAATCTCCAGCTTTCCATTGCAAAGACAGTACCTTTGGGCTCTCCCATCAACTTGGAGAACTCCACTCTACCTGCTCAGGTTTCTGCTACATATCTTGGCTTTCCTTTCCTTCCTACTGGACTAGACTCTGGAGCACACCTGAAGAAGAGAATTATCCTGGCAAGACAGGCACTCCACAAGCTACTGGCTGTTACTCCTCCTACAACTTCAGCCCCCAGCTGCCTCCTTCTACTCAAGCAGTTTGTCTTCCCTGTCCTGGAATTTGGCTTACCACTTCTCTCTCTTACTTCTAGAGACTGCACTAAGCTTGACAAGTTTGCAGTGTGGTGCATTACCTCCTTGGTGCCTCATTTGCCTGAATGCCCCTACAGACATGCTATTCTTGGTGCTTTTGGGTTTATGCCCTATAAGATCAGACTTCTCTACCTTAGAACCAGATTATACCTCAGACTTCACAACTGCAACAACCCACTGATTAAGGCCTGGAAGAGAACACACCACACATCACCTGGCTCCTGCTGGAGAACTATACTTGGAGATCCTGAAGTCAAGAAGTTTGCTCACTATATTCTGCAGTCAGAAAAACCCAAGCTGGCCTACCTGAAGTACTTGACAGACCTTTGGCAGCAATATCTGCAGCAGCACACTCCCTTTATGATGAATATCAATCCTTATCACATTCCCCTCATTAATGTTGTTCACAAGTCATTCTTACCTCTCTTGCTACCCCCCTTCCCACTGAACAGTGTCTTGAGCACTGAAGAACTATCATCACTTCTTATTAACTTACCTACAAATTCCCCTCAGCTACACACTCTTGCATCAAAGCTACAACAGTAGCGCTGGCTTCTTTGTTTCAACTGAAATAAAGATTTCACCTGTTGGTGACTGTCTCCCCCCCTAACCAAGAACACTTAGCCTTGTGGTTATCCCTAACCCTTCCATACCCATGGTTGTGGGTTCAAATCCTGGATCCAGCAAAATTTGATCAATAAATTGATGTGTGCTCATTGGGAGATGGCTTGATCAACCATTGGGCAAAGTAAAGGCTCTGATTGGCTGAAATCCTTGAAATGCTAATTGGTCAGATTTGCCTAGTAAATTTGGCCAGTGATCGCCCAGAAATTCATCTCAGTTCCCCTAGTCTACTGGCCATTCCGGCCACAATTCAGCTACCGCAAAACCAGTATAACTTAGCTCAGATATATTCAGATTCTCACTTCTCAGGCCTGGCTTTCCAGGAAACCTCTCTCAGACCTAGCTAACTAGGAAATATAGTACCACTCAGCTTCTCAACTCTCAGACCTGGCTTACCAGGAAGATATCTCTCAGACCTAGCTTTCTAGGAATTACTTCAGATTAACTTGGCTTCTTTAGATACTTGTCATAAGTAAATAAAGATTTCACCACTTGGTGACTTTCCTCCCCCTAACCCTTCCTACTGGACTAGACTCTGGAGCACACCTGAAGAAGAGAATTATCCTTGCAAGACAGGCACTCCACAAGCTGTTGGCTGTTACTCCTCCTACAACTTCAGCTCCCAGCTGCCTCCTTCTACTCAAGCAGTTTGTCTTCCCTGTCCTAGAATTTGGCTTACCACTTCTCTCTCTTACTTCTAGAGACTGCACTAAGCTTGACAAGTTTGCAGTATGGTGCATTACCTCCTTGGTGCCTCATTTGCCTGAATGCCCCTACAGACATGCTATTCTTGGTGCTTTTGGGTTTATGCCCTATAAGATCAGACTTCTCTACCTTAGAACCAGATTATACCTCAGACTTCACAACTGCAACAACCCACTGATTAAGGCCTGGAAGAGAACACACCACACAACACCTGGCTCCTGCTGGAGAACTATACTTGGAGATCCTGAAGTCAAGAAGTTTGCTCACTTTATTCTGCAGTCAGAAAAACCCAAGCTGGCCTACCTGAAGTACTTGACAGACCTTTGGCAGCAATATCTGCAGCAGCACACTCCCTTTATGATGAATATCAATCCTTATCACATTCCCCTCATTAATGTTGTTCACAAGTCATTCTTACCTCTCTTGCTACCCCCCTTCCCACTGAACAGTGTCTTGAGCACTGAAGAGCTCTCATCACTTCTTATTAACTTACCTACAAATTCCCCTCAGCTACACACTCTTGTATCAAAGCTACAACAGTAGCGCTGGCTTCTTTGTTTCAACTGAAATAAAGATTTCACCTGTTGGTGACTGTCTCCCCCTAAGATACTGCCTTAACTTTGGCCTAGATTTATTCATATTCAACTTAGTGTTTACTTTGGGAATCTTCTATTCCCAGCTGGCTTCTTTATTTGTAGTTAGACTTGTCTGAAATCAAATAAAGATTTCACCTACCTTGGTGACTTTCCCTCCCCCTAACCCAAGTATCAAGGATTCTCCATCAATTTTACTCACTGCGTTTAAGCTACCGCCTTTGTAGTTCTTAAGTGTATCTGCCTCATCAGCCACTATTCGGCCAAATTTCACATTCCATATAGGCAAATCAGGGTTCCTTGCTTCAACACATAGTGTGTGGTAGGTGGTGAGCACGATCCTCTTAGTCTCCATATCTGACTTCTTGATAGCTCGGAATTTTCCATGAAATACATGAAGCTCTTCATCGGATATCCTTGTTTTTGTCTTTATCTCCATCACCCAATTGAGAAGTATTCCAAGCGTGACAACAATAAGATTTGGCCTTTGCTCAGGTGTCTCCAATATGAGACTTAATATCTGCAATGTCTTTCCAAGTCCCATGGAATTGGCAAGCAATGCTCCTTTATGGATGGCCTCTGTATACATCAGCCATTGTACGCCAAATGCTTGATGGTTCTTAAGTGGGACAGTAAGACCATGGGCACTCTGCCGCAAGATATTTTCAGTCTCAGCACTTCCTTCGCCTTCCCTCTTGTGCCGCTGAGAGATTGCTGCCAATTCATTAAGAATGCGCCCTAGTAGCTGCTTTGTACTCATTTCTTCCTGACTTGGATCGGGAGGGTAAGTCCAGATCTGATTATCGACATCATAGGTGAATGTAACATTTGCATTGTTGATGTATTGGATTTGGTTGCCATACTCGTTTACCACAGCAATAAAGTTTTCTCCAAGCTCCTGTATTGCTGAGTGTACATATCATCTTTCCCAATCACCAGTTCGCAATTTTAAACAGTAGAACTCGTTTAAAAAACTCCCATTTGGTTGGGTATAAGGTGGTTCCGATGGTGTAGGATAGCCGCCCAGCAGGAATAAGCAATCAAATGCGTACGTAAGAACTGCCCAACCTCTTGCTGAAGGCATATTTGCCGGATTATTCAAGAATGGCCTTGTCTCCAATACTCTGGAGCATCCATTGCCATCTTTGTACGTGATTACCTCCAGCTTGCTCAGTCTTCTATTGATTGTCTCCCCACTCTTGCTTCGTATCGCTTTTTTCCCCCGTTTTTTGGCACTTTCATGTCGCCCTGAGTATTCTCTACGGCTCAGCTCAAAACCACCATATATGTAGAGATTTTTGTGGTCACTAGCACAGCTGTTGCCAATTAAAATCACCCCTTTGGCTGCCTCTGTAGTTGATATGTTGTCTGGAGTCGGGAGAACTGTCACTGTGATGTCTTCATCACCGTGTAGATCTGCAAGGTGAATCATTTGAACCTTTGAGCTGGGCTCATAGAGTATTCCACGGCAAGATGTTTCTTCAGCTATACGCTCATCATAAGGCGGGGATATTTTGCTGTCTTGAAAGTGCTCAACAGAAAACCCTCCATATAATAGCAAGTATCTCATAGACGGGGTAATGGTCATCAAGCAATAGCTGCGTTTTGTTACACCTGCCACCGTTGCCAGGTAAACGCCAAAATTTTTCCGATGCTCCTTGTAACTGCTGGCTTCTAATGCCATTGGGATAGGGATACAACAACTGCTGCGTGATTTATGTGACGGTGAATACTTGATAATACACCACAACTTGAAAGCTCTTAAGTACTACATACTTTACATATATTAGTCTGTAAATCGTCAATCTTATCAGTTCAACTTATTACTTGTCAATTCATTGATTTGGGATGGTGGAAATTCTTTATTTACTCAAGTTAGCCAGAGGATGGCGGTGGTGATGGGGGCACAGATAGTGATGATGGGGGAAGTGATAGCGATGAATCAACCTGTGGTATTTTTAAGATGACAATATGACTTGGTCTCTCCACCTCCATTACAGTTTCTGGTTGGCCTATAGTATCCCCACTCTGCTTCTCCACGTCTTCTTCGCACACTTCCATATCAACCTGCGTGGGGCCCATTCTCATTGTTGTGGAGGATTCTGCTCTTGTCTCTTGGCTTGTGGTAGGTTTGAGGGAGGAAGTAGTATCCCCTCCAATACTGTCGCTCGCAAGTACACCTGGGTCGGAAGATGCATCCTGCTCATCGCTTGCCCTGATGCGGGCAAACTTTTCCACCATTTGTGCCACTAATGCCTCAGTAGAATGGTGGAAACTGAAATCAATCTGGGCTTGAAGTCCAGCAATATCCCGATTTAGCTTTACAATATCACCCCTCCTCTGTTTAATCTCCTGGCACATACGTCGCAATATCTCATGGTGCGATGTTGTCCTATATTCCGGAAGCTCTTGTCAAACCTCTGACAATGCTTGGGAAACTTGGTTGACCGGCCGCCTGGTAGTGACTACAGCAACTTGCTCAGCATCATCCACATTTGCTGCAACACCTCCTTCACGCTCCTCTTGGATTTGGCCACTTCCTTGCCCTCTTCCTCTTCCGCGCCCGGTTCCGCGTCCTCTTCCGTGTCCTTGTCCCCTTCCTCACTCTCTTTGTACTCTACCTTCACTCCTGGCATCTACCCGGCTACTGCCTGCTTCCATGCTTCTTGTTTTTTATGAAGGATTATGTCTCCTTTCTCCACTTTTATACTCATTTGGATGATGTCGGTGGCCCATTCATCATATCTTTCCTTTGAGGTTACTGAGCTTCTTGCTCCTACGTAACATCCATCTAGCCAGTATTTGAATCATTTGATGTACACATAAGTTAACTTTATTCTGTTCTTATTAACACCCTTTTATTTTATTAAAATGCAAAACTACATTGGCAAAATTATTTGGTTTCTGTAATTGTCAATTCTTGTTCCGTCTCTTGGCTGTGCGACTGTTTCTCTACCTGATCTAAGAAGTGATGCAATTGACTATCACTTAATTTATCAGTCTCTGCCTGATTCTCCTTCATACGCTTATAATCAAAATAAGCCACTTGGAGTACTTTATAGTGAGGCAAAGAAGAATTAAGCTGAAGTTCGTTTCGGAACTGCTCAATTGCATTGGTTTGTTTTCTCCTCAGGACAACTGAGTCATCTGCCAATTTTTTCCGAGTTTTCTCCAGGTATTCGGGACTTCCAAAGGTACCACTACCAGAACTGGTAATTGTACTGCTCTTCTCGCCGCAATCTTTGTCTATAATAGACTCTTGGTCTTCCTTTGGAGCGTGAGGACTGCTATGGTAGAGGCAGCTTCCTCTTTTGGTCTTGATCCCCAAGTAGCGGTCCTTAAGCTTTCCCCTCATGACTTGTTTATTGTCCGTGTTGGTGCTCTACTCGGTGGAGTGTCAGTGAGTGCTGTTTAACTACTAGTTGTTCTCTTCTGTCCTGTAGATTTATATTACTTTCATATACACTTACTTCATCACATTTCACTTTTGCCTCTCTTGTGACTGTACTCTGGTTTCATTCCTTGACGGCTAGACAAAACCAAGGCCACCACATATTGGGTGCGGTGGTTTAGTGATCAAAGAGCAAGCTATTGATGCTAATATTGATTTTGAGCATATTGTCTAGGAATATCTTGGAACCAACTAGAGTAAATAGTTACTCAATAATTCACATAGTACCACTATTTGCGCATCAATACTTGCTAACAACAAAGCAATGCTTTTCTATGATGTTCCATTCCCACGCGGCTGTTTGTTGATAGTCCGTACAATACACAAGTGAGCGTTTAAAGTAAGCATCCACACTACTTTCTGGGGATATGGTTACCGCGCACTATAAAAGTGCGTTAGGGACTCATGTAAAACTATCATGATGAAAAATAAAAGCACTTTATTACCACGCGGCTGATGATTGATAACTCCCGCTAGACACAAGTAAACGTAGCAAGTGTGTATCCTTAAAACCTGTTGGGGTATGGTTACCGTGCACTATGAAAGTGCGTTAAGGACTCATGTAAAACTATCATGATGAAAAATAAAAGCACTTTATTACCGTGCGGCTGATGATTGATAACTCCCGCTAGACACAAGTAAATGTAGCAAGTGGGTATCCTTAAAACCTGTTGGGGTATGGTTACCGCGCACTATAAAAGTGCGTTAGGGACTCATGTAAAACTATCATGATGAAAAATAAAAGCACTTTATTACCGCGCGGCTGATGATTGATGACTCCCGCTAGACACAAGTAAACGTAGCAAGTGGGTATCCTTAAAACCTGTTGGGGTATGGTTACCGCGCACTATGAAAGTGCGTTAGGGATTCATACAAAACTAGCATGATGAAAAATAAAAGCATTTCAGTATTGCGTGGCTGATGATTGATGGCTCCCGCTAGACACAAGTAGACGTAGCTAGTGGACATCCTTAAAACCTGTTGGGGTATGGCTACTGCGTACTTTCAAAGTGCGTTAGGAACTCATGTAAAACTATCATGATGAAAAATAAAAGCACTTTTGTACCACGTGGCTAAGTTTTACAATTCCCGCGGGATACATGTGCGCATAGAACATAAGTAGTAGTTGCAATGGTGTCAAATAAAGTTTCTATTATAGCCATAATATATATTGAACTTTTGGATACACTTTATATTTGGTAAAAGCAATCGGGTTACAGAAAATTTGTATTGGCCATGAATTTTTTTATCATATTAGGGCCGCGCAATTTATGGTGCCCGAAGCTTATCAAAATATGGGATTGTGGTCAGATTGGGATGAATCCCATTAATTATTAGATATATATTAAAAATAACAATTTATTAATTAAATAGTCATCAAGACTTATACAGAGTGTATGGACAGTATAGGGAGACAAATATTGGCCCAGACATGCCCACCATTTGAGCAGACAATGTGCCAATTGTAGGGTAAAAATATTTATGGTTAGAATGATAAGGGTTAGGAGGAGGAATTCTAACCCTAAGGGACCAGAACCAAGAATGAGAGAAAAGTAATCCAACGGAAATTTAAAGAGTATAAGAGCAGTATGGGGGATTGCATCCCCCAAACCCCCTGCTTTTTTATTCTCTAGGGGACTGCGTCCCCCAGACCCCCTGCTCTTCTAACCTTTTTCTAGCCCTTACTATAACACCTACACCCTAAACCAGTATAACTTAGCTCAGATATATTCAGATTCTCACTTCTCAGGCCTGGCTTTCCAGGAAACCACTCTCAGACCTAGCTAACTAGGAAATATAGTACTACTCAGCTTCTCAACTCTCAGACCTGGCTTACCAGGAAGATATCTCTCAGACCTAGCTCTCTAGGAAAAACTTCAGATTAACTTGGCTTCTTTAGATACTTGTCATAAGTAAATAAAGATTTCACCACTTGGTGACTTTCCTCCCCCCCTAACCCTAACCCTTCTCTTCTCCCTGCTAATTTTCCTAACCCAGGAATAATCCATCCATCTACCCTTGTCCATCCATCTATAAATTCTGACTTATGGAATTTTGGCTCCTTCCTTCTCTTCTCCCTGCTAATTTTCCTAACCCAGGAATAATCCATCCATCTACCCTTGTCCATCCATCTATAAATTCTGACTTATGGAATTTTGGCTCCTTCCTTCTCTTCTCCCTGCTAATTTTCCTATCCCAGGAATAATCCATCCATCTACCCTTGTCCATCCATCTATAAATTCTGACTTATGGAATTTTTGCTCCTTCCTTCTCTTCTCCGTGCTAATTTTCCTAACCCAGGAATAATCCATCCATCTACCCTTGTCCATCCATCTATAAATTCTGACTTATGGAATTTTTGCTCCTTCCTTCTCTTCTCCCTGCTAATTTTCCCACCCACCCACCCCATCCTACCCTCTTCTTCTTGATTCTTATGCCTTCACTCCATTCCCTTCAGATTTCTTTCCTTGAGGAAAGGCTTGCACTTGTTGAGGCTGAAAATGCTTTATTCAAGAAGCAAGTTCAAAAGCTGTTTTCTGCCTTCTCTGATCTGCAAGAATCAATTGTCCCTGTGCCAACTCTTCCTGCCAACAAGACTCCCCAAGAATCATCTGCTCCTGCTTACTCTTCCTACTCTGAAGCTGTCAAAAAGTCTGTTCCTGCTTCCTCAAGACATCCTGCTGCTCCTCCCAAGACTAAAAGAAAGTTTCCTGCCACCTCTGATTTGCCTCCTGCTACTGACTGGGCTGTCTGCTACTTTGCCAATGTTGAGTTTATTCCCATATCTGAGCATAGGATGTATCTCAAGCAACAAGGTTACAATTTATCAAAGATTGTTAACATGAGATTTATCAACCATCACACTCTGGAGGTAGTGCTTGACAAAAGTATTGCTGAACAATTCTCTCAAAATGTCTCTGACCAGTTTTACTGGGAACCTACTGACCATGCCTTTAAAGAGTTTCCTGATTCTCCAGTTTACAAGACCTTCTCATTAGAGGAATATCTGCTCTCAAGATTCACTTCACTTATCAAAAACTCCCCTTCACCTGCTGTTACCCACTTCCTCAACAATTATTATATCTCTCAAGCTTATCTACTTCACTCCCCCATGAACCTGAACTCCAGTGTACTCTGGGATACTGCCTTAACTTTAGCTTAGATTTATTCATATTCAACTTAGTGTTTACTTTGGGAATCTTCTATTCCCAGCTGGCTTCTTTATTTGTAGTAAGACTTGTCTGAAAGCAAATAAAGATTTCACCTACCTTGGTGACTTTCCCTCCCCTAACCCAGAGGACTCTAGAACCATGGCTCAGCCATAATCAGTGCCCAGGAATATCCCAGAAGTGATTATTCCAGTATCAAATGCCAGAGATCCAATTGGACAAGAAATAGCCCAAATTACTATATCAATGAGGGTACAAACTTAGCCTATGCCTATTCAGTCCATATTGATGAACCCCAGACTGTAAAAGAGGCCCTAAATAGCCCTCAGACAAAGTTTTGGAGATCTGCAATACTGAGGAATATCAGACCCTGATGGAAAATCAAACTTGGGACTTAGTCAAATTACCAATCAACCAAAAATCAGCGGATGCGGATGGGTCTTCAAGACAAAATACACGGCTGATGGTACAATTGAAAGATACAAAGCAAGACTTGTAGTCAAAGGAACTCTCAAACAAAAGGACTTGACTATACTTTGACCTTTGCACTGGTAGCCAAGTTTAATTCCATCAGATTAATATTGGCTATTGCAGCCAAATATAAGTTTTTTATTCATCAAATGGATGTAAAAACTGCATTTTTGAATGGAGAACTTGATGAGGACATGTATATGTACCAGCCTGATGGGTTTGTTGACCAAGATAACCCCCATTTGGTCTGCAAGCTTAAAAAGTCACTATATGGTCTCAAACAATCACCAAGAGCCTGGAATTGCAGGATAGTTTCTTATTTGGAATCTTTGAGTTTCAAAAGAAGTAATGCTGACTATAGTATATACTACAAGCCAGATAGAGCAAATTCAGTTCTATTAGCTCTATATGTGGATGATCTTATTATAGCCACCAATAACCTAGAAACATTGGAAGAGACAAAATCCAGCCTATCTAAGGAGTTCAAGATGTCCAATCTAGGAGAACTCAGTTACTACCTAGGGATTAAGTTCTCCATAGACAGAAGTACCCAGACTATTACCCTAAGCCAATCCAAGTATATTCAAAATATACTAAAGAAGTACAAAATGGAAGACTGTAAGCCGGCAGCTACCCCAATGGAGACAAACCTTAACTTGGTCAAAACTCAACCAAATCAAGAGAGCTTGGTGCCATCTGAAAGCCCTGACTTTCCTTATCAGTCTATGGTCAACAGTCTGATGTATATCATGCTTGGAACAGGTCCAGACATCTCATATTCAGTGGGAGTTGTCAGCCAACATACTCAGAACTATGAATCTGATTGTATTACAGCAGTTAAGCAGATTTTTAGATACCTAAAAGGAGCTGCTGATATCTGCTTAAGATACACTTATAAGGATTCAGAACAGGATCTTGTGGAATACTCTGATGCTGATTGGGGAAGAAATTTGGAAGACAGAAGATCCACCACAGGATACACCTTTCTTTACTGTAAAGGAGCAATTTCATGGAATTCAAGAAAGCAACCAACCATAGCACTTTCCACCATAGAGGCAGAGTATATGACAGCCTGTGAGGCTACAAAAGAAGCACTGTGGTTAAGAAAACTTTTTACAGATTTAGGCCTTTGTCAAAAAACGCCTATTACTTTATTTCAAGATAATCAAGGATGTATACAATTAGGTAGAAATCCAACTTTTCATGCTATAACTAAGCACATAGATATTAGACATCATTTCATATGTGAAGCTATAGAGAATAACTTAGTTAGCTTAGCTTACTGTCCTACAGATGAAATGATTGCAGACATATTTACCAAACCATTAGCTAGAGACAAGTTTGAATATCTTAGGTTGAAATTAGGACTAGTCAGTATGAGCATTTAGCTGAGTGGGAGTGTTGTAAAAATTTGTATTTCCACCTAAATATTCACCTAACTTAGTCACTTAGATCATTACCTTCATATCCTAGAGAATACTGACCAAAGTTGGGATTTACTTCAAATATTTACCCAGAGCATGAAAATTCTCAAAGTTGTCCAAACAGCACCAAACTTTGCACACATGTTCTTGGGACCTTCCTTAGATTATTCTACATGTTTGTTATGCCAAGACCAGGTAAAAGTATAAATACTACCTTAACATTGAATAAAACATTGAGTGAAAACCACATAATCTACTTGTTCTCCCAATCACTTACAATATCTCCAAGACTCTTACAACAACAAAGACCAAGGCATAGTTGCAGATTGACAGAGGTGATAAGAAGGGTCAAAATCTAATAGCAGTTGCAATATAAGGGAAAAAGGGCCACTGAATGGACAATCATTATGGCTAACCCCTGAACCACTTTGAACTACATCTTGTTGTAAACTGCGGAAGGAAGTCATCATATAGAAGCATAGTGAACCACTTGGCCTCAGCAATTGAGGTGATTAATAGCCCTCCTGATCTTTGTCTTGCACTTTAAGAACCGTTGGTATGTCCAATTACCTGGACCAAACGGACTCATCATATTCGGCAATTTATTTTAACTAGATATGGAGAGAATCACCAAAAACCTCTGGCTTGGAAACACGGAACAGTATATAAGCCGTTCGTTGCCATTTCGGATATTCAGATATTGTCTATCCTTCTCATGGAGGAGAGTTTCCTTTCGCCTGGTTGCCTGGTTTGCTGGGCAGAAGCAAGATATACCTTTCTTGAGTAAGCCAGATCAAGGCCACGCATTTGGTTAACCCTGACCATCACGTAATAGATTAGAATTAGGAGTGAGAAATATCTGTTGGTAATTGATGATGGACTGTGACTCGACGACAAAAGGAGTGTGTTCCATAGAATTGTTGGTTGATTATCGTAAAATTGGTCGTAAGAGAGGCTGCGGACAATGCTGGCTGATGCACCCAGCAAACACATAGCTAGCGTTCCATATGACAATCTCAAAATACCATCTGTGATTCTAGCTAGCATGTTGTGAGTCTCTCTACCCAAATGAAACGTAGGACCGTACTCTCGCTGTTCAAAGAAAAGAGACCATCTTTTCCCCTCGCTGGCCTCTCAGTTGCCAATTCTGTAGATATTTATCCCCATTTTGGCATAGAACAATCAAGAGCTTATGCAGAAGCGCTCATTGACTAGTAGTGGCTAAACAACTCCACTCTCTGCTCCTTAATCGCCTCCGGTCATCGGCTAATGTTGATTACGAGGATCGAAATGTTTAGCCTTAACAAACAGGAGGCCTGACCTTAGGGATGGCGATCTGGCACTTCAGATCCGTTTTCAAGGTTGCGCAAGTCCCCGCATATTTGAAATCTGATTGGAGATGTGCCTTGTGGTGTGCATCGATTCGGCACATTTACTGTTGATCTCATATGAAACCTTTGAAACACTGTTATCAAGGAGAATTCATCAACTTGGAACATATTTATACATAATAACACTCGAAAACATATTGATCGCTTCTGGAGCCACGTTCTCTCCCACCTGTCTGGCATATCGTGCAATTACATCGAAGGAATTTTCCTTGATAATGAGCCCACTGCATGTTTCAACCATCAGGATTTCATGGATTCCGGTGATTTTCACCATAGTGCCACCACCGCCGGTTTGTGGATATGCTAATCTAACAACCCTCTGACCCCTTGATCGACTCCTTCTCAGACCTTCCAAGAACCTATAAATCCCTCCGGAATGGAGTCGGTTGGATCAGAAAAAAATCGTCTCATCTATCGGACTCAAGTATCAATATGAAATTCTCCTCCGCTAATATCCTCTTCGCTATCTCTGCGTTGGCTATGGCTAATGCAACTGTTTTGGAGCGAGGATATGATGTAAAGGATTATTCGGGTGGTGAGGGGAAATCAGTCTCTTATGGCGGCAATGCAGGTGGTGGTGAAAGCGGCAACCATGGAGGCAATGGTGGTGGTGAAGGTGGCAAGTATGGTGGTGGTGGCGAAGGCGGCAAATATGGCGGTGGTGGTGAAGGTGGCAAGGGTGGTGGTGAAGGTGGCAAGTATGGCGGCGGTGGATCTGGTGGCGACTACGGCGGTAAGGGTGGCGGCGAAGCTGGTGACTATGGAGGCAAGGGAGGTGGTGAGGGCGGAAAACACGGCGGTGGTGGATCTGGTGGGGGATATGATGTAAAGGATTACGCAGGTGGCAAGGGTGGTGGCGAAGGCGGGAAATATGGTGGTGGCGGTGCAGGTGGTGACTATGGAGGCAGCGGAGGTGGTGAGGGTGGCAAGTATGGTGGTGGTGGCGAAGGCAGCAAATACGGCGGCGATGGATCTGGTGGCGACTATGGAGGCAAGGGAGGAGGTGGATCTGGCAGTAGCTATGATTCAAAGAATTACTCTGCGGGAAATGGTGGTGGCGAGGGTGGTAAACATGGTGGTGGCGGATCCGGTGGCGATTACGGCGGTAAAGGCGGCGGCGAAGGTGGCAAATATGGTGGAAGTGGATCTGGTGGCGACTATGGAGGCAAGGGAGGTGGAGAAGGCGGCAAGCATGGTGGTGGCGGTGAGGGTGGCGACTACGGAGGCAAAGGAGGAGGCGGATCTGGCGGTGGCTATGATTCAAAGGATTACTCTGGGGGTAATGGTGGTGGCGAGGGTGGTAAATATGGTGGCGGCGGATCCGGTGGCGAAGGTGGTAAATATGGTGGAGGTGGATCTGGTGGAGGCAAGGGTGGCGGCGAAGGTGGCAACTATGGTGGTGGCCACGGCGGCAAGGGTGGCGGTGAGGGTGGCAAGTATGGTGGCGGCGGTGAAGGCGGCAACTATGGAGGCAAGAGTGGTGGCGAAGGTGGCGACTACGGTGGCAAGGGAGGCGGCGAAGGTGGTAACTATGGTGGTGGCCACGGCGGCAAGGGAGGCGGTGAGGGCGGAAAGTACGGTGGTGGTGGGTCTGGTGGTAGCTATGATGTAAAGGATTACGCAGGTGGTAAAGGAGGCGGCGAAGGTGGTAAATATGGTGGTGGTGGATCTGGTGGAGGCAAGGGAGGTGGCGAAGGCGGCAACTATGGTGGTGACCATGGCGGCAAGGGAGGCGGTGAGGGTGGCAAGTATGGTGGCGGCGGTGAAGGCGGCAACTATGGAGGCAAGGGTGGTGGTGAAGGTGGCGACTATGGAGGCAAGGGAGGCGGTGAGGGTGGCAAGTATGGTGGCGGCGGTGAAGGCGGCAACTATGGAGGCAAGGGTGGTGGCGAAGGTGGCGAAGGTGGCGACTACGGTGGCAAGGGAGGCGGTGAGGGCGGAAAGTACGGTGGTGGTGGGTCTGGTGGTAGCTATGATGTAAAGGATTACGCAGGTGGTAAAGGAGGCGGCGAAGGTGGTAAATATGGTGGTGGTGGATCTGGTGGCGACTACGGTGGTAAGGGAGGCGGTGAGGGTGGCAAGTATGGTGGTGGTGGATCTGGTGGCGACTACGGTGGCAAGGGAGGTGGTGAAGGTGGCGACCACGGTGGCAATGGAGGCGGTGAGGGTGGCAAGTATGGTGGAGGTGGTGAAGGTGGCGACTATGGAGGCAAGGGTGGTGGTGAAGGCGCCAAGTACGGTGGCGGTGGGTCTGGTGGTAGCTACGATGTAAAGGACTACGCTGGTGGTAAAGGAGGCGGCGAAGGTGGTGACTATGGAGGCAAGGGAGGCGGTGAGGGTGGCGACTATGGGGGCAAGGGAGGTGGTGAGGGAGGCGACTATGGAGGCAAAGGAAGTGGTAAGGGTGGCGATCACAGTGGCTCCGCATATAAATATTAGAGACGAATATCATTATTGACATCGTTGAATTCCTGACTGGTTGATAGAATATTTACCAAATATACTGAAATAAATGATTATTTTATGCCGCCTCAGAACAAGTACTGTTTAAAAGCCATCGCAACTCGGGATCTTGATTCTCCATTCATCCATTTCATATGATTGAAGCTGTTAAAGCAGAGAATTTAAGTGTTTCTTCGGCATCCTTTTATGATAAAGAGTCCTTCAAGGTTTTTACCGTATATTGAAGAGCCAAACTGCCCGTACCCCCAATGCCAACATGTACTCTGCGTATTCTCCATCGACAGTTTTTTGCCAGTTACTGAAAAGCCACAATTCACGTGTAGCAATAGCCACCGCTCCACCCATCACCGACATGTATTCGTACTTTCAAGTGAGGCGCAACCTGCGGATTTTTCGAGTAGTCAGAACTGGTTGTATACGGAGCAAGCAAGTAAAAGGACAGGAATATACTACATTCTCTCGAAGCTTTGAAATCTTATTGAACAGTGAACATTTGAAAGGCATCTTAATGACCGAAATGTGGCTAGAAACTGCTGTATTTACATTCATAGTGCATGCCAGAGAACTCGTCGTGTGAGGCTTACTTGTGTCTATGTGTGCGAAGTCATATATCTTTATATTTGCCAGGTGTCAATGATTAGATCGATAACAATACATATTTTCGTACCAAGTTGAAATCATTCCTTTTGGGACTATAAATAATATTGCGGAGTATATTTACACTGTTCAGTTTCACTTCAACTCCGCTGTTCAGCCTAACCATAACTAAGAGTACTGTGCTACAGAACTATGCACAAGCCAATAATAGGCAAATGATGGTGTATTATAGACTTTATTGAGCTAACGTATTAATGGAAGTGGCTGTTGTTGGGGTGGCTATACAATCTATGTCATCCGTAGCTTTACTTCCCTGGGTTGGCAAAAGAGATTATTGTAAGCCAAGAGATTCTTCGCTAGGGACAGGTTCTTTGGGATGTTTGGCACCCATATGTTGAACAAGAGTTTTGTAGTTGGCACAAGGGTTCTTAGAAATGTTGGCGTTAAATTCATTTGAAGCAAATCGAGTCTTTTGAAGTAAGCGATACCTTGCAGATTTGGCAGATGGCCTTTAAACCAGCAGCGCGGGCACCGATTTGAGATTTACCGCCAGCTTTAGCTTCAGCTAATTTCTGAGCCTTCTCTCTTTGTATACGGTAGGTAAATCATCTTTGTAAACCTCCAAAACTAGTGCCATTAAGAGATGATGGAAAAAAATTACCTTGCTTGAATCTTTTGCTGTCCTCTAGCCATCGTGTAGAATGGGATGAGAGTTTCGCAATTGTTACGATGAGATAAAAATGGGCTTTTTTTTCGAGCTATTAATTCAGGACAATTGGGTTTCACAGCTGGACCGTCTTAATCATAATACCCGTTTTCATGTTTAATTTGATAAGTACGTTACGTATTTCCTCAAACAATATATCATCCCTAATCGCTATATACGAGAATAAGAGTGTACCAGAATATTGATCGAAAAAGAATACATCCAAATTAGTGGCATTATTGCGCTCCAGATCAATGGATACGAATTACCCATTAGACCGGTTGATGGCAAATCATAGATGATTGGAAAAAAATCGGATTGGTGCAGCCAATCCTGCCAACTTTTGGCATTTATACAGTCAAGAATACTGTACCAATTCCATGGATTGTTAATGGCCTCCTGCCGATTTCCTACTATATCCCAGCCTCGTCCCATGCATCTTACCAATGTTTACCCACAGTACATCCATGGAATCCTACTGACAACTACGCTTAAAAAATTGATGTTTAAAGAAATTTGAGCTTATGGGGAAAGTGACCGGGCCATGGGCCATGGTGACTTCCAATTCCCCCAGCTGGGGGCCCACCGGTGTTGTATATATATCGAGCCTTGGACGCTCTATGGTCTTCATCAAACAGCAGTCGTGAACAAACACAACTCCAAAGATGCTCTCTACTTTCAGATTCTTACTTGTCGCCACCCTCGGTGTGACCATGCTCGGTGCCAGCGTATTTGCCAAGAAGGTGAAGATGACTTACTACTGGATCTCAGAGGAGAGTGATTTCTCTGGTCCGAAGGATGTCCACCTCCGTAGTTGCTCTGGAGAGGTTCTCGCTACCGTGAGTCGCCAATTTGCCTCGGCTGCTCGCATGGAAGGTACCGCTATTCTGGGCAACGGTAAGGTGATCAACCTTCAGTGCGACTGCAATGGTGGCTACAGCTGCTTCTCTTTCATCAATGAGAAGCTCTACCCCTTCGGTTTGGGCGAGAAGGACAACGCTCTTGTTCCTTTCGTCAGTGTTGCCGCCAACGACATCTCCTATGGCACCACCTTGATGGTCGAGCAGCTCAAGGGAATCAAGCTGCCGAACGGCCAGATCCACAACGGATGCGTCCGTGTCGACGACCAAGGCTGGAGCTTTGGTGACAACCAAATCGACTTCATGGTTGGCATCAAGAAGTACTATGTCGAGATGGACAACAAATACGGAAACCTCTTCAACTACGTCGATATCACTCGCGAGGAGTGTACGCCTGGTGTGTACAAGACTCCTCGGGACTGAGCTGTCTTGCTCCGGAGCAAGCAAGGATTGCATTGAGTGTGACCTTTTGATAGATCAGAGAATGCTGGGAATTCCAATGTCTCGATACTTAGTGCCACCACAAAGACTACTGGGCTAGTTCAAATAGAAAATAAAATCAATGAATCAGAAGTATGCATCTGACTTTGGCAATGAGGCAATATTCACCAGCCAACTAACAAAGAAGGGTAGCAAAGCAAAGGAAATGGAGCCGGTGCGGCGGCTGTAGAGTATTGCAGATTCGTAGGCCATCAAATTAGAGCCATTGCGAAAGGATAACGTGAATGTTCAAGCTAGGCATTGTAGTAGCTGCAGGAGCTGCCAGCTTGCTATCGAGGATCTGTACGAAGCCTAGTGGATATGGAAGGTAACCAGGTCTTTGCCGGGACATACTGGGTAGTATCGGGATTGAGATGGGCAAGGAGTCGAATCAAGAAGCCAGGGAGCTGTTTCCAATTGCAGTCTGACAAAGCCTTTATCGCAGCAGCTTCCAATCATGAGCTGACAGATTCCTGATCACTCTCGATACTCCCTTTTGACAATCCGTTTAGATCCAGGAATCCACTGTCAAGTGGACGGGTGTGGCTTCACTGGGGCAATAGGATTGACCTGCCAGCACTAGTGTCAAGGGACATGGGATGAGGCAACCATATATGGGCTAGCTTGATCTGGTTTCCAGGTACTGGATCCTAGGCACTGGATCCAACATCCGAATTGGAATGGCATGAAGAATGCAGGAAATTTACTGGATTGGGTATTGGGATATGGGATATGGGAAATTTACCGGATTGGTCAGTTGGATGAGCTGGGCGAAACACCAGAAGATATGTTTCAATACTTGGTAGTACCCATCACGCTATCTAAATATTTTTAAAGTTGACAGATCCCAATTGCGACAATATATACAATAACAAATGTCATTATAGCAAAAATTATGATGAAATATCGGATTGAGTCAATTATAGCGATAGTGATTTTAAAGCAACTGCGATAAAAACGGGAATACAATTCTTCAAAGATCGTATCGGAATCACTGCTTAGCTTTGTTGTCACCGTTCCTAAAATTCTAATGTAGGTAGTACTCCTATCAAATTAGAGCGAAAACCACTTCTGTTTGGTGAGTCAAGTACTGTATGGGTTGACGGTCAACCGGAATCCTTTATCAGCTTGGTTTCTTGAACACGATCCAAGTCTGAAACATCAGGGTTAGGGTTAACAGGCTTATAGAGTGATGTCAAGCCCATTTAGCTAGAAGATCCATATATTGAAAAAGGGATGGGATGGTATTTTTAAAACGGTAGTCCAGGCTGTGACTAAAGTTCAGGCAAAAAAGAATAAACAAAAAAGGATAAATATTCTTCGAGGGCCAATCGTTCAGGTTATCCAGGTGAGTTCGTATAAAGGCTAATCAGTCTAATAACAGCAATTTATCGAGATCCTCTATCTAGATTAAATGTGGTACCTTGAAGAAATGCGTTGCCAAATACTATACAGGGGATTTCAATGACATGGCAATTCAAGTGTTTATGAGAACCTCTTTGCGAGATAAACTACTTTACTAACTCCCGAATTTCACAGGTCTTTTGCTCATGTACTATTGACACTATTCTAACGTTGTTTGATCAGCAATATATACATATTTCTACTACTATAGTATCAACCTATCAATAGTGTTCGCATCATTCCAGATCAAAGTATACTTCAGTTTATCTTTCTGGAAGGTTATTGACCACGTTAGTGTCATGCCACTAACACGTTCCAGATTAATAGAAGCCAATTACCTATTAGACCGGTTGATGGCAAATCATAGATGATTGGAAAAAAATCGGATTGGTGCAGCCAATCCTGCCAACTTTTGGCATTTATACAGTCAAGAATACTGTACCAATTCCATGGATTGTTAATGGCCTCCTGCCGATTTCCTACTATATCCCAGCCTCTTCCCATGCACCTTACCAATGTTTATCCACAGTACATCCATGGAATCCTACTGACAACTACGCTTAAAAAATTGATGTTTAAAGAAATTTGAGCTTATGGGGAAAGTGACCGGGCCATGGGCCATGGTGACTTCCAATTCTCCCTGCTGGGGGCCCACCGGTGGTGTATATATATTGAGCCTTTGATGCTCTATGGCCTTCATCAAACAACAGTCGTGAACAAACACAACTCCAAAGATGCTCTCTACTTTCAGATTCTTACTTGTCGCCACCCTCGGTGTGACCATGCTCGGTGCCAGCGTATTTGCCAAGAAGGTGAAGATGACTTACTACTGGATCTCAGAGGAGAGTGATTTCTCTGGTCCGAAGGATGTCCACCTCCGTAGTTGCTCTGGAGAGGTTCTCGCTACCGTGAGTCGCCAATTTGCCTCGGCTGCTCGCATGGAAGGTACCGCTATTCTGGGCAACGGTAAGGTGATCAATCTTCAGTGCGACTGCAATGGTGGTTACAGCTGCTTCTCTTTCATCAATGAGAAGCTCTACCCCTTCGGTCTGGGCGAGAAGGACAACGCTCTTGTTCCTTTTGTCAGTGTTGCCGCCAACGACATCTCCTATGGCACCACCTTGATGGTCGAGCAGCTCAAGGGAATCAAGCTGCCGAACGGCCAGATCCACAACGGATGCGTCCGTGTCGACGACCAAGGCTGGAGCTTTGGTGACAACCAAATCGACTTCATGGTTGGCATCAAGAAGTACTATGTCGAGATGGACAACAAATACGGAAACCTCTTCAACTACGTCGATATCACTCGCGAGGAGTGTACGCCTGGTGTGTACAAGACTCCTCGGGACTGAGCTGTCTTGCTCCGGAGCAAGCAAGGATTGCATTGAGTGTGACCTTTTGATAGATCAGAGAATGCTGGGAATTCCAATGTCTCGATACTTAGTGCCACCACAAAGACTACTGGGCTAGTTCAAATAGAAAATAAAATCAATGAATCAGAAGTATGCATCTGACTTTGGCAATGAGGCAATATTCACCAGCCAACTAACAAAGAAGGGTAGCAAAGCAAAGGAAATGGAGCCGGTGCGGCGGCTGTAGAGTATTGCAGATTCGTAGGCCATCAAATTAGAGCCATTGCGAAAGGATAACGTGAATGTTCAAGCTAGGCATTGTAGTAGCTGCAGGAGCTGCCAGCTTGCTATCGAGGATCTGTATGAAGCCTAGTGGATATGGAAGGTAACCAGGTCTTTGCCGGGACATACTGGGTAGTATCGGGATTGAGATGGGCAAGGAGTCGAATCAAGAAGCCAGGGAGCTGTTTCCAATTGCAGTCTGACAAAGCCTTTATCGCAGCAGCTTTCAATCATGAGCTGACAGACTCCTGATCACTCTCGATATTCCCTTTTGACAATCCGTTTAGATCCAGGAATCCACTGTCAAGTGGACGGGTGTGGCTTCACTGGGGCAATAGGATTGACCTGCCAGCACTAGTGTCAAGGGACATGGGATGAGGCAACCATATATGGGCTAGCTTGATTTGTTTTCCAGGTACTGGATCCCAGGCACTGGATCCAACATCCGAATTGGAATGGCATGAAGAATGCAGGAAATTTACTGGATTGGCCAGTGGGATGTGGGAAATTTATCGGATTGGTCAGTGGGATGAGCTGGGCGAAACACCAGAAGATATGTTTCAATACTTGGTAGTACCCATCACGCTACCTAGAAATCTTTCAAGTTACCAGATCCCGATCGCCATCCAGGGGATAAAAACGGGAATACAATTCACCCAAGAATCGTGTAGGAATCACTGCTTAGCCTTAACGTTATCATACCTGAATATCCGAGGTATATTACAATCCTTCCAAAATAAGAACAAGACCACTTCTTTTGGCGTGCCAAGTATTACTTGGGTTGTCAGTTATCGGGAGCTCTTTGTAAAGCTAGTTCCTTCGACATTATCAAACTCAGAAATACCAGGGTTAGGGTTAGGAGGCTTATAGAGCGATGTTAGATCATTTTGCTAGAAAATCCATAGGTTGAAAAAGGGATGGGATAATATTTTTAACACGGTAGTCCAGACTGTGATTGAGGCTCAGGTAAAAAGAACAAACAAAAATTAATAAATATCCCTCAAGGGCCAATCACCCAGGACACTTCAGTGAGTCCGTATAAAGGCTAATCAGTCTAAAAAAAGGAAAGGTAGCTAGCACTCTCGAATACTATACCAGAGGCTTTAATGATATGGCTATCTAGCCGCAACTCAATGAAGCGCTTTTGATCAATCAACTTGCAGGACATCACTTAAATTACTACCTGACTACACTGGTCTTTTGTTCAAGAACCGATGATAGTATTCTAATAGTGTTCCCGCTGTGGTAGATGTTTGCACGTTCATGATCTGATACGGCATTCATCCTACAGATCGAAGTATATTGGAGTGTGTCTTTATGAAAGGGTAACGACCACGTTGGTGCCATGCCGTTGATGTCATGCCGTTGATGCGTGACCCTGCTTGAGCTGTGTTATAACTAAGATATGGAAGTCCATGATATTCATCAAACAATAGTCGAGAACAAACACAACTCCAAAGATGCTCTCTACTTTCAGATTCTTACTTGCCGTCACCCTGGGTTTAACCCTATTCAGCGCCAGTGTATTTGCCAAAGAGGTAAAGATGACTTACTACTGGGTCTCAGAAGAGAGCGACTTCGCTGGCCCAAAGAATATCCAACTTCGTAGCTGCTCTGGAGAGGTTCTCGCTACTGTGAACCGTCAATTTGCCGCGTCTGCTCGTATGGAAGGTACTGCTATCCTGGGCAACGGTAAGGTGATCAACCTTCAGTGCGACTGCAATGGTGGCTACAGCTGCTTCTCTTTCATCGACGAGAAGCTCTACCCCTACGGTCAGGGTAATAAGCACAATGTTCTTGTTCCTTTTGTCAGTGTTGCCGCCAACGACATCTCCTATGGCACCACCCTTGATGGTCGAGCAGCTCAAGGGAATCAAGCTGCCGAACGGCCAGATCCACAACGGATGCGTCCGTGTCGACGATCAAGGCTGGAGCTTTGGTGACAACCAAATTGACTTCATGGTTGGCATCAAGAAGTACTATGTCCAGATGGACAACAAATACGAAAATCTCTTGAACTACATTGATATCGCTCATGAAGAATGTGTGCCTGGTGTCTACAAGGCTCCAGAGCTAGCAAGGATTGCATTGAGTGTGACCTTTTGATAGATCAGAGAATGCTGGGAAATCCAATGTCTCGATATTTACCACTACCACAAGGACTACTGGGCTAGTTCAAACTGAAAATAAAATCAACGAATATCCAACATACGCCAACCAGCTAAAGGGCTCCAAAAGGAGAGCAACAACAGTGGAGCCGGTGTGAGTGGCTACAAAGCATTGCGGGCTTGTAAATCTAGATAAGATACTCAAACAGTAGTCGCAAGTATTCCCAACTTGTTATCAAGGGTCGGTATGAAGCCTAGTGGATATGGAAGGTAACCAGGTCTTTGCCGGGACATACTGGGTAGTATCGGGATTGAGATGGGCAAGGAGTCGAATCAAGAAGCCAGGCAGCTGTTTCCAATTGCAGTCTGACAAAGCCTTTATCGCAGCAGCTCCAATCATGAGCTGACAGATTCTTGATCACTCTCGATATTCCCTTTTGACAATCCGTTTAGATCCAGGAATCCACTGTCAAGTGGACGGGTGTGGCTTCACTGGGGCAATAGGATTGACCTGCCAGCACTAGTGTCAAGGGACATGGGATGAGGCAACCATATATGGGCTAGCTTGATTTGTTTTCCAGGTACTGGATCCCAGGCACTGGATCCAACATCCGAATTGGAATGGCATGAAGAATGCAGGAAATTTACTGGATTGGCCAGTGGGATGTGGGAAATTTATCGGATTGGTCAGTGGGATGAGCTGGGCGAAACACCAGAAGATGTGTTTCAATACTTGTAAATGCTATCCATAGCTTTTAGGCGGCTGATATCCACTCTCCATAAGCGTAGTAGTCTATTGACAAACTTGGCCACAAGGACCTAGAAAGTAATATGGTGATAGCCGAATTCGTTGGAAGAGAAACTATATAAACGGACTAGTGGAATACCTGAATATCATCAGCCTACTGATATCAACAAAATGTCTACCGCCTCGAAGCTTTTTATGTTCACCCTTCTCGCCTTGGCCTGTTTCCAGTCCTTGGCTTTGGCCAGAAGAGTTGATTTGACTTACTACTGGATCTCGGAAGAGAGTGATTTCTCTGGCCCCCAGGACATCGAAATCCAAACCTGCTCCGGTGAGACTCTAGCTACAGTCAGCCACGAATTCGCCGAAGCTGCCCGCATGGAAGGAACTGCTATCTTGAACAATGGTGATGTGATCAATCTTCAATGTAGCTGCGATGGTGGCTATAGCTGCTTCTCTTACCTTAACAAGACCCTCTATCCTTATGGCTTGGGTGCCTGGGACAACGCACTCGTACCTTTTGTCAGTGTTGCAGCCAACAACATTCCCCGCGGTACTACCTTGATGGTGAAGCAACTTAAGGGAGTTCAATTGCCCGATGGTCAGATCCACAACGGATGTGTCCGTGTCGATGATCAAGGTTGGGGACTCAGCAACCATCAAATTGACTTCATGGTCGGTCTTGAGAAGTACTATGTCGAGATCGACAACCAGTACGGAAACCGCCTCAACGTCGTTGACATTACTCGCACCTCCTGTACTCCAGGCGTTTACGCATTCCCATAGATCACTGGTGATGGGGATTTTTTTTCAGTATGTATCACCGGAATTACATAGATTGTAAGTTGATACCACATTTATGGGCATCTTTAGAGAATCAATAAATGAATTGAACTGAATAATGCTGTGTATTGCTTACTGCAAAGACATCGGGGATTTCGGGTTCAGCCGCTATGCATACAGGTTGGAATTGCCAGACGAGATCGCATATAAAAAGACCGGGCCTCTTTGAACATGAAGTATACCAAGCGATTGCCTGCCATGAGATTGATTCCCCTATTGTCCCTTTTCTATGTGCTTACTGTGAGTGCCGCCCCTACTTACGAGCATTACGGTGCGAGTGTAGGTGAAGGTGAAAACCCATCCAATGGTTCCGTGGGCTCCTATCCGAAAAGTACCACCTGGATAGCAAAACGATCAACCTCCGGTAATAACTACAATGGAAGTCGTCATAGCTTTAAATCTGCTCAACCTGAGGCAGAAGAACACAATGATGATGATAACGGAGAAGGGGAAGAGGAAGAGGAATGGGAAGGAGACGATGAGGAGGGTGGAGAGGCGGACTCGGAAGAGGAAGAGGAGGGTAAAAAAGAATAAATAAAGATAAGTTATGAAGATTACTTCGGTTAGTAAATGGAGTACTCCATACACTACTAGGAGGATGGTAAACGCATTTCAGAGAGGCGGGCGAAGAAGAGGAGGACACTAAACTAAATCAAAATAGATTATTGGCTTGGTTTATTCGGCTCAGAAATAACAAAGTACTATATAAACAACTGGGTGGATGGTAAAGACGCATTTTATACTGTATCTCTTGTCTAAGCAAAAGGGGAATCAGGAGGATATCTAGGGGTTAATCTGGTCCATCTTTACATGTCTAGTAATACTCCGCGTCCTCGCCATAGAAGTCGGTATCATCGAAATCCTCCGCATCCAACTTCTCGTCGAACTCAAACACCTCGCTGCTTCTCCAGGTATTCTGGATTTGTTCACCATTCGACTGGAATTTCAACTTGTCTGCTTGGTCAATGGCAATAGGCTCGTAGGTGTAGTCATACACGCTGATTGGGTGAGACAGGACAACCGCAAGGCACAAAACCAGGAACAGGAGTGTGTATAAAATAGACATCTTTGGGGGAATCTAATGGAAAACTGGAGGAGACAGGTGGTAGCTGGCTAGAGTTCTCAGCATCCTTGGAGTATTTAACGTTGGATATCCACTGCATAGCCCCTATTCAATCATGCTAGCTAGGAAGGGGATCGGGAATGGTTGCATGAGTTGGTTTTAAGGCTACGGGGGGAAGTATAGGAGTGAGTTTGCTCATCAATACGTTGAGGACTTGGTGCTGGAATTGGGGTCAAGATTTAATTAGTAGCATTTCATTGCAGGTGCCAAATTAATCTGCCTGTGGGGGGGTGTGGAAAAGGGCCCACACAATGCTGTATGAGATATGCTCCAAAGACCGAATATTACTGAGATTCATGGTTTCCATTGGATACAGATAAGGTGATGTTTATTGGGTGATTCCGTGAGAAACAGATCACTCGGACGCCGCCTGCTCTACAGCGACACCAGCCTTCTGTTGCTCTTCGGGCTTGCTGGCACCCTTTGGCTCGGCCACATTTAGCACGTTGAATTTCCGGGTCACGCGATTGAACATGGATCCAAAGAACAAAGCAATAACCGTGCATGTAAGGGTGATGACGTTGTAAGGCATACTGAAATCGGGCGTGGGCAGACTAACGAGCAGGGTTTCGGTGTACAGCCTTACTTGGAACCTCTCCTTGGACCTACGAATTGGTTCAGTAAGTGGGCGAGGACATGGCAATTTCTGAACAGTAATACCAATCGATCCCGGACGACAGATACTCGGTGCCTTCTGGAGCTAGGAAATCTTTCCCGTACTCAATCTCAGCGGACAGAATGGCGGGGCTATGGTTGAGATAAGGCTAGGGTTAAATGGGATCGCACTTGGGGTGATTGACTCGTTGTTACCCGATATTGAATCCTCTGTTGGCGTCCGGTGGATGCTCTGTGTACTTCAAAAACACCCGGTCAAAGTCCATCGACAATGTGGTGACTGTCAATGGTAGAAGAGTGATGTTCATCTCCAACACCGTTGGGCGGGATCTGTCTATCGCTGGCTGGTAATACATCTGCTTGATGATGGCCGGGTCATCCCTCCTATCCTGCCCATTGACCGAGACTTTCAGCGTATGGAGGTACAGCTTCAGATACCATGGCAAACTATCAAAATAGGTCACCGTGATTGGCTCAATCTCGTTGTTTGTGATCGTCACTGCTATCCCCCCCTTCTCCTGGCCATAGCCTGTACAATCTCACTTAGTAAGCCGCTGGAAAGTGGAGAGGTGTGTTGCACCTACCAGTAAAGTATCGGTGAGCATATAGCCGTGGTTTGGGCGCGTCAAGAGCTAGTAGGGGTTAGCAGTTATCAATGAGGCGGTGCTGATATTGCTGCGCTTACGGTATTGGAAGTGCGGCTCATTCCATGTCATCGAGACGTCCAGTCCGCTAGCGAAGTCTAGATTCGGTGATAGTTAGTCCCTGCTTGGCGCTTGGCACTTGGCCCGCAGTCACTGTCCTTACCTCTCTTCAAGTCGTAAATAGCCAAATCCCTTCCAAGAGACTTCGTGATTTGCTCCCGAGATTTCCGAGAAGGAGTGGGCTGTATATTGAACGTCTCCTCCTCGGGCAAAATCACTCGAATTTCGCTCTCCGAGGCGACGGCACAAGACGATACCAGTGAACGGCCAAACAATGACTGCAAGGACCAGTCTATAAGAGAAGGACCGATGAGTATATGCTTTGTGGTATTTCCTACACAATCGGACTGACCGCGTCTTCCTGTGGTTCTGGTGGGATTGGAAACCACAGTGATGGTCTGCACAAGTTCGAGGTAGCCTTTGTTGCACAGATCATTCTGTGATATCTTGGTTAGCCAACTCTAGAAGCACTTGTGCTAATAATACCAGACACTTACCTCGCATACCGGCTTGACTTGCATCCTCATAGAATGGAAGTCAGTGTCGTATATCTTGTGAGCGTTAAGTAAGGACGACAGACCAGACTAGAACAGGCTTCATGAGATGGCGGTGTGATGACCACTAGAAAATCCCTTTTCCTACCTTCATCTGGCAAGGAAGTAGCTTGATCCATGGTGTCAAATTCTCGGTACAAACATTTTCATGCGGCAGGATTCCGTAACGAAGTGTCTGGTCGTTACGTACTGCGGACGGATGTTATTCAGTTGATTCTTTGTCCGAAATGGTGTGCGATTTACCTTCTCCACCGAAACCCTCTGGGCGGAAGGACAATTTAGGCTCCACGGTGATGGTATCATCAATAAAATTCAACGAAGCACAATAAAGCCCAGCCAAAGAATTGGTCAGTCCTTTCCAATTCTCTTCCACGCTGTTGGCGAGTATGCCAAGAATGTTAAGTAACAATCTTCTAGATCGCAGGCTAGGTAAATGAGCCAACGTACTTGCTAGAGTTTCGGAACCACCCCCAAAGCTCTACTCCGGTGCCGGAGGAAGAGGCAACTGGATAGCCCCAGTTCTCTGTATCCCATTCGCCTTGGGTGAACGTGAGATGGACTTCGCTGACATCAAAGCGTTGGATGATTTGCCCGATTGAGCGAGGAAACAAATTATAATGGTATACTATAAAACCATCGAAGGCATGTGTAAGTGAAGATTCCAAGGAAATAGGGTAGTGCGGCCTTTGGCTCACGTACTTTGGTTATTTTCCAACGAATCAAGGCCTAATTTCGTGGTGAATTGGAAGTTTGATAATAGCTTTCCATCTTGCAGTGGCTTAAGGAGAAGCTTCTCCGTGAAGGAATCCCAAGTCTGGGAGCTCGCGCTTACACTCTGGAGAAGCGCTACTGCCACTAGGACCAACCTAGGCGTCAGAAGTTTCATGTTTGCTCAAGCCTGGAAGCGTTCGCGATTGATTGCTACCGGAATTTCTATGAAAACAGTGATCAATTTTGGAATAACTATAGGTTTAGGGGCTAGAGGGCTAAATTGTGTGGGAATCAATTGGATTAATCAAAGTGAATCATCTGGTGGATATTGAACCTTCATACACGTCACATTGGTCTGGAGAAGCATAAATTCTTGTTGACCTCTAATCACTTGGCCGTTCCAACAGCATGCACCATAACCAAGGTATTCCATCTTTGCTACGTAACGTGCCATGATTTTTAATCACTCCTTCCTTTCCTCTAGCCCTTGAACTTATCAGGTCCCGTCACCTCTTGTGTCACAAAAACGCAAGCTTAGGCTTGGCTTTGGCACTCCCCCACCAAGAAGAGACTTCACCAGTTCTACGTCTTAAAGGCGGAGGTGTGTCACGAGCGGAAATGACCACTTTTCCGATACTTCACGCTTCTACTGCGTTAGGAATTTCTCTCTATGCGCAGAGAGAACCCGCCATTTTCCGTCTGCTGGCTTTCCATCCCTATTTGATTGGCAAGCCCGCCTGGGAATGGTGGAGAAGCTTAAGCGGCTTTCTGCTGCTGGGTCAAACCCCGGTATCTTCTCTGGTAGCTAGTTATCAGCTTTTGACTTTCGAGAGTGCCCTTGATTTAGAGATGAAAAGTACACTTAACCAGCCTAATCTCCCCGGCACCCTCGAAGAGATAACTCACCCCAACTCCCCCAAGTCACTACTCCTACGTGCCAAGCGAGCCCTATTGACCAACAAGCTTATCCATGCCAACCTTATCTCAGCTCTCACATTGATTGGAATCGAGCTTCTGGAATACAAATTTACAAAGCGTGGTACCTACGGCCAAGGGTTCACTCCCATGGCCACCAAGCTGGCGTATGCGCACAGCTTCCTCATGGGCATGATCGCCCCTAAGCGCGTATTCAAGGTGATGGTGTTCATACCCATCAAGGCCGCCCTCCTTCCATTCCTCAACTGCCTGTTGGATCGTGGAGAAACCTGGAAAGACCTGCTCAAAGGGATGGTTGCTGCCTTGGCTACAGCTTACACACTTCAATTGCGTAGAAAAGATGGGAAGAAGGCTATCGATCTCCTGGATGTTAACAGAACCATTCATATCTTTAACCCTTTCAGTGCTTAGCCCATCGAGATAAAGAGACAATAAAGCAACGGTACTAGCCAGATGTGCATGTGCATAAGAAGTGAACTGGTGTTCCTGGAAGGGAATATTTATCGAGTAAATGAAAGATTGAACTAAACATAGCTAAGAACTAGGACAAGTGACAGAAGTAAGAGTTACGGTTAAAAAAGCTATACAATAAAAATGTCGGGGATATTTTCTTCCAACTGCTGTGAATCCTGGCAAGAGAAAGCGAACTCGATGTGTATTTGTGATTTCCACCAGCCCTGGTTTAGCTTTGGAACTTTTTCAATGTCAACATCTCGTTCAGAAGTGCCTGAAGGCCGTCATCGTCTTTTCGTGCGGTTAAGCTGCGATGGAACTGAAGTTAGCCTAGGTTCGCTTTGACCCCATGGATTGAGCTTGGTGTTTACCTTGGGACCAAAGCCTTGGCTTCGTCAGAATCTTCGCAAACAAGATTGGCGATTTGAGCCATTTCAAATTGCTCGAGTTGTTGCTTGGAAAGTAACCTGGAGACGAAACTCTATTAGCCAAGGAGATCGACAGCAACTTGCAAAGCCGAAGAGTGCCGCTTACTGTCGAACTTCACGCACTGTATCCCGATTGGTGAATCTGCTAAACTGCTGGACGTAGTTCATGGTTTTTTGAAAAACACTGAAATAGCAAACAAGAGGTTTGGCTGGTTGAGTGCTGGATTCAAAAGAAAACGCCACCGAAAGCGCTGTGTTCTGAGCAACCAACCTAGTCAGCGATTTTTCCCCAACTTCATCGACCTTGGCATCTCTTTGAGCCTCTAATAGAATCTTAACCTCGGAGATAAACAAACATTGTGCATTTTGAAACTCTATTGAAGAGAGGGATCAGTAAACTGGCTATTTGGCCGGGTCCTTGCAAAGGTCAAGAGCCAGATGGATCTGTTGTCGCTCGAAGATCTATTTATGAGTATTCACGAACGCACCTTCGCCAAGTTTTAACTGGGAAGCATCTTCCTCCTCCACCTGACCCCTACGCAACTTCTTTGCTGACGCGCTCATACTCAGTATTGACTAGACTGGGAACAATCCTCTTGGGTAATTCAGATGCTTTTGGGTGCACTCTGAACAGAATACACGTAGAGGAAGGCAACAGGCAAAACCTCGACATTCGCCAAAAAAACCGGATTTAATGGAAGCAGGTCAGATTTCAAATCGGAAGGAATTTTTAATTTTGGATTCACACCAATGGTGCTCCATCCAACTGAGAATGGCGACCGAGATTTACGTGGACCTTAAGACTGCTCCAGGTGGGTGAACAAAAAATTTGTCATTGCGATGATGCTATGTTGGAACTAGACTGCGAAATGGTGGCTATATTCGTCTGCTCCCTTTTCTCACCCACCACGGAGTGACCAACAATCGAGTATGAACCGGCTTTGCAGTGTACGACTACCTCTTACTGCTCGACTCTTTTCGCCGAGCACGCTGTGTAGAACTAGGTAAACTGCCAGTTTTCTTTGGAGTGTGTGGCTTAACTAGAGCTCTCTTGTTACTTCAGTAGCATTCTTCCCAAACGCTTCTCAACTGCCACCACACCCCTCTCCTCGGAAACCAATCCTAAAGCGTTCCAGGACATTCAACGAAGCACCGTCAATGAGGATGAAATTCGCAAATTCAGCGCCATGAGCGAGTCTTGGTGGGATCCTGTAGGGGAATGCCAAATGTTACACCTTATGAACCCACCACGAGTCGAATACATCCGAAATTGTATCGAGAGCGGGATCCTTAATGAGAATAGAGATGTTGCCTTCCCTTTCAAGGGTCTTCGCATGCTGGACGCAGGCTGTGGAGGCGGTTTACTGACTGAGGTAGGGCTGAGGATCGCTGGGGCCAGTGCATGTGTCAGGGTGCTTCATGGTTGCTAAAGCTTGTTGATTCTAGTCCCTGGCACGACTTGGTGGTGACGTTACAGGCCTGGATGCCGCGAAATCCAACATCGAAATCGCCAAGCTTCACGCGAAAAAGGACCCGGCGTTACTCAGCGGACCCGGGGCTATTCAATACCGAGAATACACCGTTGGTATGTAGCATCCCGGCTCTTGTGCATATATGGCGAGTCATTGACACGTTGTAATCCAGAACAAATGGTGGAGGATGGCGAGCAATTCGATGTGGTGTGCTCCATGGAGGTGCTTGAGCACGTGAACGACCCCAAGCAATTTCTTCAAAGCTGTGTTGATTTGTTGAAGGTACTCAGCAGACAAGATAGTCAAAGAGGTTGTCGTTTACTAACACCCCCCCCCCCTCTAGCCCAATGGCATGCTGGTCCTATCGACCATGAACCGCACCCCTTTGGCTTATGCATTAACCATCTTTGCAGCTGAACAAGTGCTCAAGTTTGTACCACCCGGCACCCACGATATCAAGAAGTACATTCGACCAAGCGAGCTGCAACAAGCTGTCCAGGAATCCGGCTGTACCGTCGCTGATGTCACCGGGATCTGGTTCAACCCGTTGAGGAGAAACTGGGAGCTGCTAAGTAAGGGGACGCCCTTCAGCACCGAAGTCAACTATTTGCTGGCCGCCAAGAAACATTAATTACCGCATATTTCCAAATAAACCACATTGGCATCCATAGTCTAAATACGAATGATGCACATAATTTACAAACTACGGAAACGGAACGGAACGGGAACGGCAACAGATACCAGTCCAGCATCTAAGGTCTAAGGAGAGCATTGTTGCTGACAACTCCCTCCTGCTAAACTAGGATAAATGCGATGGTCAGAATCCACGAATTGGATGGGACCTTGCGGCCCAAAATAGGGAGTGATTGGTGTCCAAAAATATACTAGTTTTTCAAGCTGAATGAATCTCTTAATTTGTCCTGCTGTGGAATTCGATGAGCCAAAAGCTGGGTCATCAATGGGGATTTGCTATTCGGGGCATTGCTCTCCGCTATATAAACACCAATGCGCGCAACGGACCCTCAACTTCCGCCCCGCCTACTCTTATATAATGTACAACAGCACGGTGTGCATCCACTTGGTCGAGGATCCGGTGGTCTTGCATGGGACTCCTGATGAATCCGTGGGGAAGATCGTGAGTGGCTTCGTGACGTTTACGCCTACCAAGCCTTTGAATGCCAAGTGCGTAACCCTGCAGCTGGAAGGAAAGGTGGAGAATCATAAAATCAAAGGTACTGCATCCTCTATTTTGGAATCGATTTCAAGTCCCGCACTCGCTAACTTGCATGTCGCAGAAATCTGGGAGAAGATAACCACCGTGAACCAATCTTGGGTTCTGTGGAAGCCCAGCGACAACGAGCCCCTCCTTGATGTAAAGACTCATCAGTTTCCGTTCGAATTTGCGCTCAAAGGAGACCTCCCGGACTCCGCGGATGTCCCGAATTGCCGTGTATCTTACAAACTGACCGCGGTGATTGAAAGACCACTACTTTGGAACATCAAAGGTCGCCGCACACTTCGGATCCAGAGAGCACTCTCCCCGAAGGCGGATGAAAGATGCGTCACTAACAGCCTTGGCATTTGGGCCAAGTCCTTGTTTTACAACATGTCGCTGGAAAAAGGGAGATACACTCCAGGCGAGACCATCCCAGTGAACTTCAAATTTTTCTCCAAGAGCAAGGAGTTTCGCATTACCGAGATCAACCTGAGTGTTGTCGAGCTCGCCAATTACGTGGGCCCGCGCAACCAGCCAATCTGTGACAGCGAGAAGATCAGTCGGAAAGCCTTGGGCTTCAAGTCGCATAGCGAAAAAATGGAGCTCCAAGCCACCATAACCACGCCGAAGAGCACCCATTGCGACTGCAGCTCCGACATCATCACAATTTCACATGCAATAGTAGCCAAAGTTAGGCTGATGGACACCTTCCAGAAACGCTGGTATTTCTACATTGACATCCCGTTTGTCGTACAATCCCACGCACAGCATGAGCTTTCAAGCTCGCCACCAATGTACGCAACTCCTGACCCTGAGCTCTGCCCTCCGCCATACCACCCCCAAGAGATCAGCTGCCGCTAAACCAACCCAGCCTAATTGTACTCTAGCTCCACGTGTAAATAGCCATGTACGCCCATTGTAAACTAATTCATCGATTCGGACGAGGGATTTATTGTTGCCATAAATAAACAAGTAAGCCCATGGGATTGCTGGTATGTATTCAAGTGCGTCTACGCAAACAGCCAACAGGCAACCGCCATTGCGTTGACTACGGCCCCAGGCAACAGTAGTGTCGCATGGCTAATGGAGTTGGCGGATGTGGTGGCAGGCCTGGTTGCGTTCGATCCCAGGGGACGGATGGAGAAATAGGGGGAGAACACCTCGGTGTGCCCGTCGTGATCGTCCAGGACTCCCTGGATTGCATACTTGCTGTCGAGATCGAGGTCGGGCGGAACGAACCATTTGTACTGCCTTGAGTAGAGATCGGTCACCCCGCCGATGCTCAGGATTTTGTGAGGCTTGTCATCCTCGTCCTTCCTAACCAGGTTAAAATGGGTTTCTCCCAGACTCCTGACCTCATCACTGGTCGTCGACCCAGACACTCTCCTACAGAACAGGCAAGGTTACGATGCGGATTCTCGAGACAACTGACCGAAAGGATCTACCATGTGATGAGGTTCAGCGTGCTTGCGGTCAGGGTTTCATTTGTGGGTCGAGTGATCACAATCTCCACCAGGGCGTGAGTCAACATCAGCCCAACCAGCCAGATCCAGCTCGTCAGTAAAAGCATTCGTCAAGGGAGTTGGTCCGCACCTGGTTGCAAGATCCACTCAGTCTCCTGGTTGCAAGATCCACTCGGTCTCTTTTAATAGATGAGTGTTTGAGGTCAGTGACAGGTTTTCCTGAGCCAGACAGTGTCGTGGTTTCGGTTTGATTAATTGGCATCTTATGGATTGGGTGGAACCACCGCGGTGTTTCAGTCCCGGGGTTAGGGTTGCGCGTTTCACTGGGCAACGCTGCCAGATGATTGGGGTGTCCGATTGCTCCAAATCATCCTGTTTCTCCGCCCGCCCATTGCGACCCCTCTGCGATTTGCATGAAGAAAACCTCAGTAGTCACAAAGTGGGTCAAATTGAAATAAATCGATCAAAATAAGGTAAGCCTGACCTTCGCTCTACTCCCGTTGTCCCAAGTCCTGTGACCAGAGATATCACGTTTCCATTCCACCAACAACAACACGCGTTTCTTATTTGGTAAATAATTTATACACGCCTTCCCATGTCAAGCAACGGTGCTACTCTCGAATTGGTACTTCCCATTTAGCTTTTCCCTTTCCGGCCTTGCCAGAACGTTGTCTTTTAACCCTTTTCTCTGTGCTTTCCACCGTCCATCCAGCATCATCTTAAGGAGGTTTCACAGACATCCCACAACCACCTGCAGAACCAACTCATCACACAGCAGCATTGGGCTGATGAGCTTTCTCAGCAAGCAGTTTCACACCAGGCATTGGCTCATGAATCACTGCTGACAGCAACCGAGTCCGGCTCAAAAGAGAGGATGGATTCCAAGTAGGATGACAGTTGGCTGGTGATAACCAAGGACGTTCATAGATCGCTAACTGCACTATCCCTTTAGCTCCGGGGAACTGCCGAAACAAAAGCCACCGGTTGGTAGTGACGAATGGCATCGACTTCGTCGCGAAAGTCACAAAGAGGTAGAACGCAGGCGCAGAGAAACCATCAACGAAGGGATCAACGAGATAGCCAAGTTGGTCCCCGGGTGCGAGAAGAATAAGGGGAGCATCCTAAGTCGGGCCGTGCAATACATCCAGCAGCTGAAGGACAACGAATCCACCAACATCGAGAAGTGGACGCTGGAGAAGCTACTGACCGATCAGGCGATCAACGAGTTGAGCAACCAAGTGGAGATCCTCAAGGCTGAGAACGAGCAGCTACGCGCGCAGCTGGAGGAACTGTCGCCCTCGAAGAAGAAGGCGCGCAAGGAATAAACCCGTTGGGGGTATCTTGTTTTGTCGGAATCAACCGCGTTTGCCACTTTAGTTGTATATCTGTGTATGGCACCTCTAATATACTTTAATGTTTAATAACCAAAATTCGCATTGTTGGTATTTTCATTTTCCCATTCTTGGCGAGCATTCTTCCTGATCCCCACCTTGAACTGTAGGCATAAGGCATGTCATGACCAGCGTTGCCCACATGCCTCAAGTAACAAACATATCTGCGCAATCACGTCATGGCATAATTAGGTGTGTTTCTCGAGGGTGGGGGTTGATTGATCAGGGAGATCTGAATCAGCCAGAGCCAAAACGTCGCGTTATTCGAGTGTTGCACGCGTGAGACATGGGTGGTTCACAATCCGGAAAAAACCCCCGGAAAATCATGGAGATTTTTTTGGATGTCCGTGGGTATGGGGTGTCTGCTAACCTCTTTTCTTCACCCTTTCTTATTTAGAAGGTTCTTGCTACTTACCCTATTTTTCCATCCAAAGCCTCAATAAACCAAAGTCCTGTCAAATACACCCCAAAGCTAAATATCCCCCTCCGTTTTGTACTATCCGCCACTCCTATTATATTCCGGATATGAAGCTTACCCAGCTATTTGATAGGTATTCTTCCCAGCCACTGCCCACCTTCTCTCTTTCGCTCCCTTCCCGTGACCGGTCCCAACTCAAACCACTTGCTATCTCTTTCTAGTATCCTACTGAATGCACAAGAGGCCAAGGACCATTTCGAGCGCGGCTTCGAGGCCGAGTCGTTCTACCGTCTGAACGAAATCACCAAGACCATCGAGGTGCTAAAGGATTTCAAAGCCAAATACGCTTCCTTAGTATGGGTCCTCCGAAGCTCACCCCCTCTCCGAACGGTGCTAACCCGCTTCCCTTTCAGAATGCCATTTCCCTTCTCTACGAAATCTCGTTACCCCAGCAGATACCGGCTTCCATGGCCACGGCCATCCACTCACCCAACGCTCTTCTGAAGTCTCCCAAGGTATTCCCCGTCCCGTCCCCCTCCCGCGCCCGTCATTCCTGCCCTTACTCACCTCCCTTGCTCAGCGTACATACAACAAACCGGAGAAATCCAGGAAGGCCCTGAAGACCACTGCGGACGACTCCCCCACAATACAGACTGCCATCTACCAGGTATGAGGCGGACACTCCTCTCCCGCCACCACTTGCTTCTAACGTAACCCCAGCCCGAAGGATTGACCGGCGGACCGATAGTCATTCCACCACAACCTCGCACCCATACACACGCCCCACTCGAGCCTGAGCTTGTGCAGCGGCTAGACGAGATATTCTTCAATTTCCTTCAAGGGGTTTGTTCCAATCGTAAGTTACATTCAAGTGCTGGTGGATCGGTGGACTAGACAACCTAACCATTGGGCGGATTCTCTAGTGAACGCGGCGGATTCGAAAGGGGAGCAGATGTAAGTCAGCCCTTCCTCGACCCCATCTGGCGGCGCACTAACCCTTCCCGTTTCCAGTCACCAAACCCTCATGGCCAAGAAGATGCAGAAGCTGGACGAGTCTCCGGATTTCCGACCGTTCAAGTTCCGTATCCAGGCATTCACCAACGCCTTTCACGAGGAGCTGGTGCGTCAAGGCTTCACCGAGGACATCCTGCCGTTGAGGAAGGTGAAGATCTATCTCTGGAATCAAAGGTGACCCTTTTCTCGACCACATGTCTCCAACGCGGCCTAGCGTAGTAACCGAAGGTGCTATATAGATACATCAGCAGGTTCAACGAGGATGGGAAAAAGGCGAAATCCAAGGGGAACCACGTGTGGAATATCGAGGCCAAGAAGATCCCCACTGGTGGGTGGATCTTCCGGGAGTTCACCCGGAAGATCGCCGGGATTCCGCCCAAGGTTGCCTACATCGGGCTCAAATATATGTGGAGTCCTAGGGTGTGGGACCCGCAGATGAGATGTAAGTGGTCGGTTTCTAGACGGGTGGCCGAACTGAGATGACTAACGAAGTGGTTCCTTCCAGCGCCCAAAGTGGTGTTCCACTCCCCCTGGCTTCCTGACTGGCTCTACTGGGAGAACAACATCTTGACCGGAACGCCCGGGATCGACGCGGAAAGTTGCGAGATCACCGCCATCGCCAATTACTACCATGGTGACACAGGCAAGTGCAGCCTCCCCCGGTCCCTTCCTGAGGATTGACTAACCATCGTCCCTACAGTTTACAAGCTGGAGAAAACCTTCTTCCTCACTGTTGCGCACCTGGACGCGGTTGACATCCCCGTAGTAAGAGTCTTGTCCCATTCCGAAATCCCGTCTCCAAGTCCCTAACTAACATCGACCATTTCCTAGGCCATGTCAGATTTCCAGTTGGGCCAGAACGTGGGAGTAGGCGTAGGTGTGGGCGTGGACGACCACGACGACATAGACGAAAGCCTGTACAAGACCCAAATCCTTCACCAAACGGTGGATGGGGTGGGCCACGACGGGCAACTCCACCACGTGGACAACGTTGCGGTGGGGGTGGATGTAAGCGACCTGGGGGACCCGGATGGCGTTTGACTGAGTGGATGAGCCAGCCCTCGACGACACAACCCGGTGTATTGTTTATATATTTGCGTCAATTTGGAATGTTATTTTGTTTCTCGGTTGGATTGTATCATCAACTTCTTAACTTTTTGCATTGTACACATGGTTTTTGTTCCCCTGCCCTGCCCCGCCCCCGCCCCTTCAGGTCCTCTGCCGGCCGTATCGCCCGCTACTATCTTGCTAATCATATCCTAGGCTCCATTAAATCCCACTTCCATTGAAGTTGTTCTATATTTGCTTTCTTTTGTATGGGTTCGGGGCGTTCGTGAGGGTGGATGTGGAGGAGGGTAGATACGTTATGTTACAATTAGGGAAGGTAGGGGCCCGCGAGTGGGGGTGTGGGTGGTGGTGGTGGTGGTGGTGGTGGAGGTGAGAACGGGGGAAATAAATAATACTCTAATCTCAGTCGATAATTTACACTAGAAACTTGGGGAAAGGTACGCGAGTTGGTTAGACCAACGAAGATACTATTCACGAAGAATACCCCGACTCCTCAGATGCGCTGTCCAGCTCATGGTTGATGGGTAGCTCGTAGGCGGATTGGATCTGCCGCAGTTGAGCGGTCTCCGCTGGTAGGTGGATCATCATTCCCTCGACTTTCCGAAGGTAATGCTGGATCTGGGTGATGCTGGGCGAGGGGGTGGTGTTCAATGTGGCGAGGAACCGGCGAATCTGCAAGCGTAGCGAGGAGGCATCGTCGGTCAGGGAGAGAAGGATCTCTCGCTCCCGGGGGATGAACTTGAATTGGCTGCTCTCACGGATCAGTTTGTACAGATCCTCCAGCGTGGGGCGCTTGAAGACCCGAGAGATCCCCACCGCCGGGTTGCATATCGGGCAGATGTAGCTACGTTGGGATTTGGCATCCTTGCGAGTGAGCTTCACGCAATGGCCATGGTACCATTCATGGCAACTGTCACACTCGATCATGAAACCGGAATCGGCGGACCGGCAAAGGCAATAGGCTTCCCCTTGGCTTTCGACCGCCGAGCATTTGGACACATTCTGCTGAAGCACCTCCAGAACCTCGTCCCAACCTTTCGGCGTCTGGACTTTGAGAAAGGCCTTTTTCACGGCGGCGCACCATTTATCAGTGAGCTCTTGCTCATGCTCCAAGATATACACCTCGACCGGCTTGTTTGGGATCTCTTTCAGCCTGCCCAGCATTTGGTGAAGCTCATCGACCGTGGGTCTTTGCAGAATATCCGGGTTCTCCCCTCGGCCCAGCAGTGCCCTAGCGCTGACGCTCCAATCCTGCACCTTGGAAAGAAGAGACTCCGCTTGACTCAACAGTGACGGCACATGCGGGCTTTCCCGGGCCAACTCAATCAAGGCCTCCAGCTCGGCGGAGGTGATCATATCTTGGTCTAGAATGGCCACCGCTGATTGTTTCCAGCGCTGTCCCCGGGCCTGCAGATGCTTCAGCCGCTTCAGAGAGCTGTCGTCAACGTCAATGTCGTAGTCACTGGCCATATGGAGCATCTGCTCCACTTTGGAAAGATCAGTTGGGCTGTCGCATGATGCCAGTTCATTCCATTCCATCGTCCGAATACAATTCATTAGCTTTGGAAGCTCCTCCATTTGGACATTAACCGAGATGCCCGACTGATAGAGTTGCCTGAGCTGATCGATCGTCATTCCGGGGTCGGCGAGTGCCGCATGCGCTTCGGCCTTGAAGGTGTCGATCACTTGGAGTAGCTGCTCCAGGGACAGGATCTCGGGCGAATGAAAGTTCAGCTTCAGAACCTCGGTGAAGAGGCCTCGCACATGTTCTTCGGAGGGGATGTTCGGTCGGGTGGACCCGCGACGATGCTTCTTTCCCAAGAAAGAGTTGGCTTTCTCCACCCACTCGTTCGCCCGATTCACAAAGATCTTCAGGAACGCCGCTTCGTTGATGAAGACGGGGATCTTCTCCGCGTCGTTCAGCAGATGCTTCAGTGTGTTGAGCGAGGGTAGCTTCAGACTCGCCACCGACTCGTGGAATTTTCGAACCCATCTCGAGGGGAGCTCGGCCTTGTCGGTCACCTCGCTGACCATGCGCTGAAGCTCTTCATCGGAGTGTCGGATCCGAAGCACTCTCGCGTCTGGCGGACATTCACAGAGCTGGGAAAATGGTTAAGAACATTGACGTTGACATTGACATTGCACTGCTCGACAACTTCCTTGGTCGCGAAAAAGGATACGTGTTCCCCGTGAGCGGGGCAAGTCACCTTGATTGTGCATGAGCAACTGAGTGTCGACAGACGATTCAACTCTTTGCAATGACTACACCTGGTGACCGGCAACCCCGGGTCCACCTCTTCCTTCATATCCGGGCACCGGCTCCGAAGGGCATTTCTATTGGCGATTTCCTGGTCAACCACCTCTTTCAACGGTGCGTGTAGCCTACATGCGCCAAATATGGTTAGCCACACCCGACAAGACACCCAAGTTTGATCCGGACACGTACCACACTGCCGTCTTGATGCTCGGTTCGTTGGAGGCCAGTGCCACCATCAGCCCATCGTACGAGAAGGCCGGCTCTTTCCTGAGCGCCCTCGAGCGGTTCAAATACTGGAGCACATGCTGCGGCCAGTCGCTCAGCGCGAAGTTCACGTTCTCTCCGAAGTTAAACTACATCAACATTAACATGCGTGTTGGTTAGGTAAAAAAGGGCCCTTCCCGCTACAAACAGTCCAACCTACCCCATGACAGAACTCGGCATGACACGCCTGTGGGAAGGTGACCACCAGCTGGCCCGCCCGTTGATTGACCGCGGTGACCTTGATTCCATGGCTCTTGAGCGTCTCGGGAGAGACCATCGTAGCCAGTCGGAGTGGGAATTCGGGCTCCTGCGTGGACAGGTCAGGGACAACTTCACGCACCACCTCCTCGAATCTCCGAGCGTCCGAAGCCGGAACACAATACCACGTCTTGCTGTCCCCCCAATGTAGAAAGTCTATCCCGTAGGCGTAGTAGGGCTCGTAGCGCCAGCTAAAGGACGAGAAGCACATGCCCACGTTCAACCGCGGCACCACAAGCTCGGGGACATGGGTATCGATGGAGGAGAACAAGCAATCGGGCAGTGTAGGAAGGATGTTTGGATTCCATTTGTCCAGGGAGTACTTTTCCCTTGGGTTGCGCTCGATGGTGGGAAACCCGCTAAAGAGGATGGTCAGCACGGGCTTCTCGAGGCGGAGAAGGGCAACCAAGTTCGTACTTTACCTTCCGTATAGCGCCGAGGACAGGTCCGAGCCGCACTCAACGTCCAGGTCATCGTAGCCAGCATCCACCAGCTTCCAAAACAACTCCTCCGTTAGGTCCTCGGTGACCGCTTTGGAGGAGTCCCCGGTCCGCATGGAGGAGAAGATCTCCTCTTTGAACTTCTGGGCTTTCTTCTGAAATAGTTGCAGACTGTACCGGGCATGGACCTCACTCGTGATGCTATCCACTTGCGCTATGCAGTTGGGGCAAAACCAGTCGGTCTTTGGGACCACCTTCAGCGGTGGACTGAGACAGTACATATGGTAGCCTCGGTCGCACCCGTCGCACAGCAACAGCGCCTCCTCGTTCTGATCCTTCCGGCAGATCTCGCAAGCCTAGATTCGAGAATGGTGTTAGGGGAGGTTCGTTCTGGCGGGGTGCGCTGGGTACCTACGATCGAGCTAGGGTCTGACTTGGAGGATTGCGCTTTCGGAGGTTTCGAGAATCCATTCTGGGCTGGTGTGGGGGTGACGGGGGAGGAGGGGAATGAGGACTCGGTGTCTACACGATGCGCGTTTAGTTTGGTTCAGGTCAAGCAAAACTCATGGCAACATGCGCCTAATACCGGACTCTTTCTTGGTCTTTCTCTTTTTCAGCGGGGGGCCGGCGTAGGGAGACTTCTATCCCCGTGGCCGTCGTCGGACTCGCTATCGAAGAGGGGCCCCGCGCTCGACAGCTCGCTCTCGTCGTCAACGTCGTCGTAGGCCAATCTGGGCTCCTTGTCAGCCCGAGTGGACGTCGACATGTGGAGTTCGAAAGGCAGCACGAATCTGGAGTAGATGGTTTTGAGGGAGTTCGACAGGGAGGTGCAGGTCTTTCTGGAGTAGTTCATGGTGCGTCCGATCTCCGCCCATTTTTTTTCCACCGTAACCTGAGGTGCGGAAAGCAGAGATAGAGAGGGGTTATTTCGTTGCGTCCATACCAAAAGTGTCAAGCAGGGGCTACTAACGTTCTGAAACCCACCGCGAAGTGCCACCTCGTTCTTCAGTATCAGTAGATCGACCGGTTTGTGGTCTAATTGGGGGAGTTTGTGGATTGGTTGTCCTTGTTTCGAATGGAATTTACATAGTTCTTGGATATATTCTTCGTCAGCCACGGCGGCAGTCTGCTTAGGAATCCCTCGATTGTCTTTTGTACTAAAGTGAAACGTCTAGATTGAAAGGTCAGTTCAAGCCTTGGCGTAACTAGCGACAGATCCCATATCAGGGGGGGGTTGGTGAGAAAAGAGAGCGCGTGCGAGCTTCGATTCAAGGGAAGGCAAGCGGCCTACGGGCACGCGTTGGGTGAGGGAAGTGGTTTGGCGGTGGGGATATGTTGACTATGGGAAACAAAACAAACAGGGCCAAAAAATTTACCTCACTATCCAGAGAGAACGGCGGCGACCATGACGCAGGCGGAATGATTTTGCACATGCCATACTTCTCCGCCACCGGTCGGATATGTCCGATATATTCGTAGGGGTCCAGGAACTCCTCCGCCGTTGGGAAGAACGTCGGCGCTTCCTCTATGCCGAACACTCTCTCCCTTCCCCTCTCCCCATTGGGCGTCTCGGAATCCGGCGGCACGGGCGCCTTGGGTAACTCGAACTTCGGCGCTTTCTTCACGCCAAGCGTTTTGTTACTTGGCTTTTCTTCACTCATGACAGCTTTGAGATACCGTTAGATATCAACCCACATCTCTTCATGGGCCAGGAAATCATCGGAAATAATCCTTCCTCGCGCGTCACGTGAATCCCGGCCTGCCCATCTCCATCTCCATCCAGAATCCCCATTCAATTTCGACCGATTCATGCTGGGTCGATACGTCTCAAATCCCACTCCGCTGGCCTCTTCTTCGGTTTCATAGGCCTGAGGGACATCCGATCACATGGACTCCTACGCTACACTCCTGCATCTACCAAGTGAATCCCCCTCGTTGGTTGAGCGAGGTTGAATCGGAGTTTGGTGAAGAGCTGGAGGCTGGTGGATGGATATATGTTGTATATCTTTGTCAAACCAGCCATTGGATCGGAGGTTGTTCATTACTGTTTAGCTGAACCACCATCATATTGTGCCATTGGGGGATTTCTTGGAATATTGATTTGACAGTATTTGGGGCTGGGTGTAATGGGGATGCAAGCGCTGTAGAGGTGCCATTTCATACCTTGGTCAAGGGTAAATCAAATGTCATTAGCGACTTCAATAATGCATCGAGGCTCCTACGAAGTGGAGATTTCAAGGTTTTCCAAATGTCTCCAAACCTTACTGTTCTTCTCTTTGGTTCTTCTTCCCTGCATCCATATCTCTGGTAAAATAGTTTTCTGGAAGCAATTAAATGCGAGTAAGCCAGAAAACGCTTGTCACTTCCGAGTCTACGGTGGTGTAGATTTCTTTCCTAATACATCCTTGCGTTTATGCTTGAACCAGACTAAAGCTACAAGTAAGACATAATCAGGATATCTTCACTAATATATTTAGTTTTGTCAATACAACATCCAAATATTCATTTTACCCTGCATTCAGTAAATCACCCAGCCTATAAACCATATCAAACTTAGGCTCCCCATAGTATTTTACTGATGCTCTGTCAATTTTCCAGTGTAATTTTTTGGAATTGGTAAACTAGCTACTGCAATATTGGACAAGAGGGTTGCTTAGGTATTTGACTTACTATCATATATGTTGCATTGTCCTCAACATAGCCAGAGCTAATAAAAATAAGCATTTATTTTGAAAGTGGTGTGCCTTAGTAATCCTTGGCTTGCTTATGGTGATAGTCACTTTGCTAAGTCCTGCAATACCTGTACCTGAATTGCTGACTAAAAAGTAATATCAAAATAACAGCAGATATCATCAACCCCCAAGTTGTATGTTTTTATCTTGACCTATGTTCTACTTGACTCTGCTAGGTTAGCCTAAGCACTGTTAGATCTCAGTGTGCTACAATTTTCTATACTTCATCTACCACTTGAACATAAATAGACCACTCACACTGGGAGTCCTGGTATCACAGTAGCACAGATCTAATAGTAGATGAAGCACCTCAAACCTGATGGACATGCTTTTGAGCCACCTAGAGCACTACTATGCTGGTTCTATCAAGAAAGCATTAAGGTGTTCATATTGCATTTTAATTTGTGAACCACTCAGCTTACAATAGGTATCAGATGTGATCTTGTATAGACCTTTGCTGGTGTTGGGCCACTATTTTTTGTTGTAAGAGACTTGGAGATATTGGAAGTGATTGGGAGAACAAGTAGATTATGTGGTTTTCACTTGATGATTTATTGAATGTAAAAGTAGTACTTATACTTTTACATGGTCCTGGTATAACAAAACTTGTTGAATAGACTTAGGAAAGTCCCAAGAACATGTGTGCCAAGTTTGGGTCTGCTTGGATAACCTATCTAATTTTCATGATATAGGTACCTGATATCTGGGTAAAAATATTCTAAGTGAATCCTGACAAGGAATTTGGTTGGTATACTCTAGGATATGAAGATAATGATCTATGTAACTAAGCTAGGTGAGTATTTAGGTGGAATTATGAGTTATTACAACATTTTGCAGTCAGCTTACCAGTGTAAATATATCACAGTGTGTGATCAGTTGTATGAATCACTTGGTTATAGAGCTCATTAAGTGCAACATCACTGGGATATATAATCAGTGTCTCAAAAGGAGTGGAGCAATTGATAGTGATAACTATAGCTTAAAGAAATTTTGGACATCTTGCATGCCACTGAAATTTGCCTGTAATTTTACAGGGTAAAAGATGTCTACTTATATGTTAAGTAATAAGCCAGCACCTAAGTCAGTTGCACTTCACATGTAGCTCTTTAATCCAGAGCTAAATCACAAGCTGACCATTTGGGGACTCCCTATTGTTGTAAGAGTCTTGGAGATATTGGAAGTGATTGGGAGGACAAGTAGATTATGTGGTTTTCACTTAATGATTTATTGAATGTAAAAGTAGTATTTATACTTTTACCTGGTCTTAGCATTACAAACACGTAGAATAGGTTGAGGAAGGTCCCAAAAACATGTGTGCAAAGTTTGGGGCTATTTGGATAACTTTGAGAATTTTCATGTTCTGGGTACCAGGTATTTTGGTGAAAATATTCTAAGTAAATCCCAACAAGGAATTTGGTCAGTATTCTCTAGGATTTGAGGGTAATGATCTAAGTGACTAAGTTAGATGAATATTTAGGTGGAAATACAAACTTTTACAACACTCCCACTCAGCTAAATGTTCATACTGACTAGTCCTAATTTTGACCTAAGATATTCAAACTTGTCTCTAGCTAATGGTTTGGTAAATATGTCTGCAATCATTTCATCTGTAGGACAGTAAACTAAGCTAACTAAGTTATTCTCTATAGCTTCACATATGAAATGATGTCTAATATCTATGTGCTTGGTTCTAGCATGAATAGTTGGATTTCTACCTAATTGTATACATCCTTCATTATCTTGAAATAAAGTAATAGGCGTTTTTTGACATAGGCCTAAATCTGTAAACAGCTTTCTTAGCCACATTGCCTCTTTTGTAGCTTCACAGGCTGCCATATACTCTGCCTCTGTGGTGGAAAGTGCTACGGTTGGTTGCTTTCTTGAATTCCATGAAATTGCTCCTTTACAGTAAAGAAAGGTGTATCCTGTAGTGGATTGTCTGTCTTCTAAATTTCTTCCCCAATCTGCATCAGAGTATCCCACAAGATCTTGTTCTGAGTCCTTATAAGTGTATCTTAAGCAAATATCAGCAGTTCCTTTTAGGTATCTAAAAATCCACTTAACTGCTGCAATATGATTAGATCCATAATTCTGATTATGTTGGCTGACAACTCCCACTGAATATGAGATATCTGGATGTGTTCCAAGCATGATATACATCAGACTGCCAACCATATATTGATAATGAAAGTCAGGGCTTTCAGATGGCACCAAGCTCTCTTGATTTGGTTGAGTTTTGACCAAGTTAAGGTTTGTCTCCATTGGGGTAGCTGCCGGTTTACAGTCTTCCATTTGGTACTTCTTTAGTATATCTTGAATATACTTGGATTGACTTAGGGTGATAGTCTGGGTACTTCTGTCTATGGAGAACTTAATCCCTAAGTAGTAACTAAGTTCTCCTAAATCAGACATCTTGAACTCCTTAGATAGGCTGGATTTAGTTTCTTCCAATGTTTCTAGGTTATTGGCGGCTGTAATAAGATCATCCACATATAGAGCTAATAGAACTGGATTTGCTCTATCTGGCTTATAGTATATACTATAGTCAGCATTACTTTGTTTGAAACTCAAAGATTCCAAATAAGAATCTATCTTGCAATTCCAGGCTCTTGGTGATTGTTTGAGACCATATAGTGACTTTTTAAGCTTGCAGACCAAATGGGGGTTATCTTGGTCAACAAACCCATCAGGCTGGTCCATATACATGTCCTGATCAAGTTCTCCATTCAAAAATGCAGTTTTTACATCCATTTAATGAATAAAAAACTTATATTTGGCTGCAATAGCCAATATTAATCTGATGGAATTAAACTTGGCTACCGGTGCAAAGGTCTCAGTATAGTCAAGTCCTTTTGTTTGAGAGTATCCTTTGGCTACAAGTCTTGCTTTGTATCTTTCAGTTGTACCATCAGCCTTGTATTTTGTCTTGAAGACCCATCTGCATCCAATTGATTTTCAGTTGATTGGTAATTTGACTAAGTCCCAAGTTTGATTTTCCATCAGGGCCTGATATTCCTCAGTCATTGCAGATCTCCAAAACTTTGTCTGAGGGCTATTTAGGGCCTCTTTTACAGTCTGGGGTTCATCAATGTGGACTGAATAGGCATAGGCTAAGTTTGCACCCTCATTGATATAGTAATTTGAGCTATTTCTTGTCCGATTGGATTTCTGGGCATTTGGTACTGCAATGATCACTTCTGGATATTCCTGGGCACTGATTCTGGCTGAACCATGGTTGTAGAGTCCTCTGGAGTGAAGAATTTTTCATTGTTTTGCACTGATTCAATCCTGACAATTGGTGGACTTGAGATCAAATTTTCGTCATCATCTGATGTCATTTTTTGTGAAAATTTTGAATTTTCATCAAACAACACATCCCTGGACTTGATAAGCTTCTTTGCTTTGGTATTGTAGAGTCTGTATGCCTTACTCTCATTGCAGTACCCCAAAAATATGCATTTTACACTTTTTGGCTCAAATTTTGACTGATTTCCGGCCAGTTTTTTGGCATATGCTGTACACCCAAATATTCTTAGATGTTCTGCACTTGGTCTATAACCATTCCATGCTTCAAATGGAGTAGAATCACGAAGTATTCTGCTATAATTCCTATTTTTAAGATATACAGCAGTGGCAACTGATTTGGCCCAAAAATCATAGGATAATTTTTGATCATGGATCATAGATCTTGCCATATCAATTATTGATCTGTTAGCTTGTTCTGCTACTCCATTTTGCTGTGGGGAGTATGGTACAGTAGTCTCTTGCTTTATACCATGAATTTTGCAGAAGTGGATGAAGAGTCTTGAGGTATATTCTCCACCATTGTCAGAGCGTATTTTCTTGATTTTTTCATCAGTTTCTCTCTCCACCATGGCTTTAAACTCCCTGAACTTAGACAGAGCTTCTTCCTTTCCATGAAGTAGACCCATGTGTATCTTGTATAATTGTCAATAAAAGTGATTAAATACTTCATCCCACCTAAGGATAAATTTTGCATAGGTCCACACAGATCTGAGTGAATTAGATCTAATTTTCTCTCAGTTTTGATTAACCCAGAGCTCTTGAACAGCTGTCTGGCTTGTTTCCCATATATGCAAGCTTCACACTGCTCCCAATTGGCTGGGGGATCAATTTTCACTGCAGAAATTAGCTGATCTTTGATCATTTTACGCAAATAATCAAAATTGATGTGTCCAAATCTCCTGTGCCAAAGCATTGGTGTTTCTTCATTTAAGTTACTTATATTGGCTTCCAAGTATGATGGAATATAAGTCAACTTGTATAGATTCTGATCTCTGATGCCCAAAGCAATATGGGCACCATTTTGATTGGTGATCCTGCAACCAGAATTGTCAATACTGAAACTGAGTCCTTCTGCTGTGGCCTTGCTTACAGAGAGTAGGTTCTTGGCTATTTCTGGTACATAGAATACTTCTTTTAAGGTCAGTGTATGGCTTCCTTCACTGCTTCTAAGGTTTACTTGGATAGTTCCCTCTCCCACTGCATCAAGTGTTCTATTATCACCCATGAAAACCTTCTTAATTGGAATTTCTTGATAATGGGTAAAAAGTTCTTTTTGGTGTGTAAAGTGTTGAGAAGCTCCAGAGTCAATATACCACGTCTGAGAATCCTTGTTTGTGGTCATATTTAGTGCAGATATGAATAGTCTATCTTCAGTTGTTGCAGCATTTCCATATTCAGGCTGCTTTTGCTGATAATCTCTCTTTTTGAGACACTGGTTTGATGTGTGTCCTTTCCTTTTGCAGTAGTTGCAAAATAGGTTGCTGTTGCCTTTGTAGGGTCTTGGGTACCTCCTTTGTTGGTTATCATTGCTTATTAAAGCATTTTCTTCTTCCTTCTTATTGGCGCTTGATTTTCTTAATTCTTCATCCAGGAGCCTTCTATATACATAATTTCAGGTCAAATCTTCAGTTCTGGACTCTAGGGCTGATACAAGGCCCTGAGACTTGTCTGTCAGGCTATTCAGGATGGTAACTATCACATCCTCATCAGTAGTTGGTATGCCCACAGATTCCATCTCATCTACCAGCAGGGTAATTCTGTTAATTAGATTTTTCATTTCTTCTCCTAGCAGCATCTTTGTAGTAAAGAATTTTTGTCTCAGATACATCTTCTTGGCAGCTGAACATGACTGGTAGGTGTCTTCTAATGCTTTCCAGGCATTCTTTGCCATTTTTGCTCTTGAGCATTGAATTAGCAATTTGTCCTTGACATTAAGGCAAATGCAGTTAAAGGCACTTTGTACTTTCTTCTGGTAGTTTAAGGCTTCCTCTCCCATGTTTTCAGGAGGGCATTCTTCTCCCATGACAATATCCCAAAGGCCTCTTTCTTGTAGCAGCATCTTCATCTTCACCTTCCACACTTGGTAGTTAGATCCGTCCAACTTTTCAGCAGAGGGAAATATTCCAGTAATAGCAGTAGTAGACATTGCAGAGAGTGACAGCTTGGGGCTCATAACCTGTTGTAAGAGTCTTGCAGATATTGGAAGTGATTAGGAGGACAAGTAGATTATGTGGTTTTCACTTAATGATTTATTGAATGTAAAAGTAGTATTTATACTTTTACCTGGTCTTGGCATTACAAACACGTAGAATAGGTCAAGGAAGGTCCCAAGAACATGTGTGCAAAGTTTGGGGCTATTTGGACAACTTTGAGAATTTTCATGTTCTGGGTACCAGGTATTTTGGTGAAAATATTCTAAGTAAATCCCAACAAGGAATTTGGTCAGTATTCTCTAGGATTTGAGGGTAATGATCTAAGTAACTAAGTTAGGTGAATATTTAGGTGGAAATACAAATTTTTACAACAGTATCAAGCAGCTGGGAAGATATTGTTTGTACAGTAGTGACTGATGAATAACCAAATATGACTTGTGTGGCAAAACACTGGCCATGATTGTTGTAATACTTTGTCTGCATGCTTTATAGCTGAGAGGCTTGCTACAATAGCCATATGCTCTTTTTTCTCTTCTCTTATGGTGTAAAATGAACAGTCTTGTCCATGGGGCAAACAGTTTGACACTCAACAATGAAAAGAGTGAAATACTAGTACTGCACAGTTAACTGTCAAGCTGTTTTCACCATGGACAAGACTGAATTGATTCAACACTATAAGAAAGGGAAAAACAACCATGTGGCTATTGTAACAAGCCTCCCAGCCATGGAGCACCCAAGTGACATAGGAGGTAGTGTAAGGATCATGGCCAGTATTTTGTTACTCAAATCATATTCAGGCATTCATCAGCCACCACTGTACCAGCAATATCTTGAGAAAATACTACAAATACTCTATAGAGCCAGGTGAACCCAGTAATACACTTACTGGTGAATGATGCAATGCTGTGGCTAGTGAAGTGGTGTATTTCTACCAATATCAGAAATGAGAGTTTGAGGATCCACAGTTACTACTTGCCAGAATCACTGTGGGATGCAACTTGCTATTTAGATGGTACAAGCAGAAAGTCATCATACTGCTTGCTACATGTTACTATGGGACCATTTGATACCACCATCTATTTGCAGATGCATGCATTTATATTAGAAAATGCCACCTTTACAAGATGTCCAGCTTGCCATGAATTTGTTGTAAGAGTCTTGGGGTATTGGAAGTGATTGGGAGACAAAGTATTTTATGGGGTTTTCCCTTGGTGTTTATTGAACATAAAAATAGTATTTATACTTTTACATGGCTTTGGCATTACAGACACATAGAGTAGGGTAAGTAAGGTCCCAAGAACATATGTGCAAAGTTTGGGGCAGTTTGGACAACTTTGAGAATTTTCATGATCTGGGTACCTGGCATTTTGTGAGAATATTCTAAGTAAGTCCCAACAAGTAGTTTGGTGAGTATTAGACTTGTTCCATCATTCCAGCGGATCATAGTGCCCAATAGTGTCATAGCATGCCAGATGGTGCCTGATCATGCCACAGAGTGCTAGATGGTGCCATACAGTGCCAATATGGGATCAAAATTGACCTGCATATGATCCTAAGATGTCAAATTAATAACAAAATATACAGCACTTTCTGGCACTATGATCAATGGCACAATGGAACAAGTCTATTCCCTAAGATTCAAAGGTAATGATCTAAGTGACTAGGTTAGGTAAATATTTAGGTGTAATTACAAATCTTTACAACACTTGCACTCAGCTAACTGTTCATATAGACCAGTCCTAATTTTGACCTGATATTCAGACTTGTTGCTTGCTAATGGTTTGGTATATATGTCTGCAATCATTTCATCTGAATTACAGTAAGCTAATCTAACTAAGTTACTCTCCATAGCATCATGTATGAACTGATGTCTAATATCTATGTGCTTAGTGCTAGTATTAGATGCTGGATTTCTACCTAATTGAATACATCCTTGAATATCCTGAAATAAAGTTATGGGCATTTTTGATATAGGCCTAAATCTGTAAAAAGCATTCTTAATCACATTGCTTCTGTTATAGCTTCATAGGCTGCCATAAACTCTACCTCTGAGGTAGAAAGTGCTACAGTTGGTTGCTTTCTTGAGCTCCAAGAAATTGCTCCTTTAGAGTAAAGAAAGGTGTATCCTATGGTGGATCTTCTGTCTTCCAAGTGTTGTCCTCAATCAGCATCAGGGTATCCCACAAGATCCTGTTCTGAGTCCTTAAAAATGTCTCTTAAGTAGGTATCAGCAGTTTCTTTCACATATCTAAAAATCTGCTTAACTGCTGCAATATGATCAGATCCATAGTTCTGATTATATTGGCTGACAACTCCCACTGAATGTGAGATATCTGTACATGCTCCTAGCATGATAGACATCCGCTGCCAACCATATATTGATAAGGAAAGTCAGGGCTATCAGATAGCATCAAGCTCTCTTGATTTGACTGAGCTTTGACCAAGTTAAGGTTTGTCTCCATTAGGGTAGCTGCCAGTTTATAGTCTGCTATGTGGTACTTCCTTAGGATATCTTGAATATACTTGAGTTGGCTTGGGTAATAGTCTAGGTACTTCTGTCTACAGAGAACCTAATCCCTAAGTAGTAACCAAGTTCTCCTAGATTGGACATCTTGAACTCTATAGATTGGCCAAATTTAGTCTCTTCCAATGATGCTAGGTTATTGGCAGCTATAATAAGATCATCCACACATAGAGCTAATAGAGCTGGATTTGCTCTATCTGGCTTATAGTATGTACTGTGGTTAGCATTACTCCTTTTGAATCTCAAGGATCCCAAACAAGAATCTATCCTGAGATTCCAGGCACTTGATGATTACTTGTGGCCATAGAGAGATTTTTTAAGCTTGCAGTCCAAATGTGGGTTATCTTGGTCAGCAAGCCCATCAGGCTGGTCCATACACACGTCCTCATCAAGTTCTCCATGCTATGATGCAGCTTTTATATTCATTTGATGTATAAAAGATTATATTTGGCTGCAATAACCAATATCAATCTGACCAATTAAACTTGGCTACTGGTGCAATAGTCTCAGTATAGTCAGGTCCTTTTACTTGAGAGTATTTTTTGGCCACAAGTCTTACTTGGTATCTTTCAACTGTACCATCAGCCTTGTATCTTGTCATGAAGACCAATCTGCATCCTATTGATTTTTGGTTGATTAGTTGTTTGACTAAGTCCCTAGCTTGATTTTCCATCAGAGCCTGATATTCCTCAGTCATTGCAGATCTCCAAGACATTGTCTGAGGGCTATATAGGGCCTATTTTACAGTCTGGGGCTCATCTATATGGACTAAATAGGCTTAGGCTAAGTTTGCCCCCTCATTGATATAGTAATTTGGGCTATTTCTTTTCTGGTTGGATATCCAGTGTGGTAGGGTAAACATACCTCCCACAGACAAGTTTATTCATATAGCCATTATGATATACTTATCCATATTTTATCTTATCAGCATTATCCCATTCTTCTTTTGCCAATATTATTAGTATTATCCCCAAATGATGTTTACCCTGATTAGTTATTAGCATTAGTTATCCCAGATGTTATTCAGCTTTGTGATCAGTATATGTATCCACATAAGGTAAGTACCCATGTTGGTACCCATGACACATGACCTAGGTCTGTGTTACCATCCCTACTATTTCAATACCATATATGGTATTTCTATGTTGCATAGGCTTCAGAATGCTGATTCCTGAATGGTTGAATGTGCTGTGCCATTTAAAACCTTCCAGGACATTCTTGGCATATTTTTAGCTCATAGTGATGCCATCAAGAATTCCACTGATGCCTGGAATCTTCTAAAACCTTGTCATTAGTAATCACTTGGCAGTCAGGAAAAGTATTTAAGGGAAAGCAATCCCTCATCAATAAATCATCCCCTCTATCAGTAACACTTTCCCCTTATTGATTAGCAGTTGATCACTGCACCTACCTTTAACAGTTACACCTCAGACTTGCCATCAAGGAGCATTTCAGGGCAGTGCACAAGACACACAGAGGTCTCTGAAGACACTTGGAGCATCTAGGAAGCTAGAGAAGTAGGAGCTTTTACCATAGTGACATATTGACAAAGACATCAGCAGTTTAGACAAAGAGGTTATTGCACCCATCCAACACCTCACACTTATACACCCTTATATTCTTGGATGCTCTGCACTTGGTCTATAACCATTCCATGCTTCAAATGGAGTAGAATCAAAAAGTATTCTGTGAAAACTCCTGTTTTTAAGGTATACAGCTGTGGCAACTGATTCCGCCCAAAAATCATAGGATAATTTTTGATCATGGATCATAGATCTTGCCATATCAATTATTGATCTGTTAGCTTGTTCTGCTACTCCATTTTGCTGTGGGGAGTATGGTACAGTAGTCTCTTGCTTTATGCCATGAATTTTACAGAAGTGGATGAAGAGTTTTGAGGTATAATTCTCCACCATTGTCAGAGTGTATTTTCTTGATTTTTTCACCAGTTGCACTCTTCACCATGGCATTAAACTCCCTGAACTTAGACAGAGCTTTTTCCTTTCTCTCCATGAAGTATACCCATATGTATCTTGTATAATCATCAGTAAAAGTGATTAAATATCTCATTCTGCCTAGGATATATTTTGCTTAAGTCTACACAGATCTGAGTGAATTAGATATGATTTTTTCTCAGTATTGATTAACCCAGAGCTCTTGAATGGTTGTCTGGCTTGTTGACCGTATATGCAGGCTTCACACTGCTCCCAATCAGCTGGGGGATCAATATTTACTCTAGAAATTAGCCAATCATTGATCATTTTGTGCAAATAATCAAAACTGATGTGCCCAATTCTTCTGTGCTAAAGCATAGGTGTCTTTTCATTTAAGTTACTTATGTTGGCTTCCAGATATGGTGAAATATAAGCCAGCTTGTATAGATTCCAATCTCTGATTCCCAAAGCAATATGGTCATCAATTTATCAGTCATCTTGAATTCAGAATTGTCAAAGCTGAAACTAAGTCCTTCTGTAGTGGCCTTGCTTACAGATAGTAGGTTCTTGGCTGTTTCTGGTACATTGAGTACTTCTTTAAGGTCAGTGTATGGCTTCCTTCACTGCTTCTAAGGTAAATCAGATAGATCATTCTCCCACTGAATCAAGTGTTCTATTGTCACCCATGAAAACTTCTTAATTGGATTTTCTTGGTATTGGGTAAAATCTCTTTTTGGTGTGTAAAGTGCTAAGATGCTCCAGAGTCAATGTATCATACCAGAGAATCCTTGTTTGTGGTTATAATTAGTGTATATATGAATAGTCTATCTTCAGTTGTTGCAGTATTTCCATATTCAGGCTTTTTTTGCTGACTATCTCTCTGTTTAAGACACCAGTTTGATGTGTGTCCTTTCCTTTTGTAGTAGTTGCAAAACAGGTTACTGTTGCCTTTGTAAGGTCTTGGGTATCTCCTTTGTTGGTTATCACTGCTTTTTAAAACTTTCTCTTCTTCCTTCTTATTGGTGCTTGATTTTCATAATTCTTCATCCAGGAGCCATGCATATTTATAAGTAATTTAAGGTCAAATCTTCAGTTCTGGACCCCAGGGTGGATACAAGGCCCTGAAACATGTCTGTTAGGCTATTCAGTATGGTTACTATCACATCCTCATCAGTAGTTGTTATGCCCACCAATTCCATCTCATCCACCAGCAGGGTAATTCTTATAATTAGATTTCTCATTTCTTCTCCTGCCAGCATCTTTGTAGTAAAGAATTCTTGTCTAAGATACATTCTATTAGCAACTGAACATGACTGGTAAGTGTCTTCTAATACCTTCCAGGCATTCTTTGCTGTTTTTGCTCTTGAGCATTGAATTGGCTATTTGCCTTTAGTGAGATCACTGCTGCCTATTACCCCTACTTTCTGACTCAGACCTGACAATACTCCCAGAGAACTGCGCTGATAGCCAACTGACCTTGGAGGCACTACTTGTGAGGAATATTCAGAGTAGGTATATCCTATTATATTTGATTGTTTTCCCAAGTTTGCTCTTGTAGAGGTTAAGATACTTTTCAGTCCTTGTAACTATTGGTTAAAGCTACATTCTTATCAAGTCCCTGATGGTGGAGTTTACAGTTGCTTTGACTTTGGAAGCTTTAGTACATTGCCATCTCAAGGGACATTGCAGCCATTATAAATTTTTGTTAAGACACTGTGGTAGGGTAAACATACCTCCCACAGACAAGTTTATTCATATAGTCATTATGATATACTTATCCATATTTTATCTTATTAGTATTATCCCATTCTTCTTTTGCCCATATTATCAGTATTATCCCCATATGATGTTTACCCTAATTAGTTATTAGCATTAGTTATCCCAGATGTTATTCAGCTTTGTGATCAGTATATGTATCTACATAAGGCAAGTACCTGCATCAGTACCTGTGACACATGAACTAGGTTTGTGTTACCATCCCTACCATTTCAATACCATATATGGTATTTCTATGTTGTACATGTTTCGGACTACTGATTCCTGAATGGTTGAATGTGCTATGCCTTTTAGAACCTTCCAGGACATTCTTGGCATACTTTTAGCTCATAGTGATGTCATCAAGAATTCCACTGATACCTAGAATCTTCTAGAACCTTGTCATTAGTAATCACTTGGCAATCAGGAAAAGTATTTAAGGGAAAGCAATCCCTCATCAATAAATCATCCCTTCTATCAGTAACACTTCTACCTTATTGATTAGCAGTTAATCACTGCACCTGCCTTCAACAGTACATCTCAGACCTGCCATCAAGGAGCTTTTCAGGGCAGTGCACAAGACACACAGAGGTCTTTGGAGACACTTGGAGCACCTAGGAAGCTAGAGAAGCAGGAGCTTTACCATAGTGACATATTGGCAAAGACACCAGCAGTTTAGGCACAGAGGTTATTGCACTCATCAGACACCTCACACACCTTGAGTTGTGTAGCTTCTCCCAGGAGTACCTCTACACCACCACAACGCCAACCAAGTTGGGGATTGTAGCTCAATAGTTTTCCCTTGACAAGCTTGAGGCTTTATCCCCCTTCACATTAGATTAGACAAGATACCCAGTGTTCCTAGCAAGCTTTTGCCAGAGGTTATTGCACCCAGTGAACACCCCACACACATTCACACTTGAGAAGTGTTGGCCATATTTTGCCCTTTGGACTTATACACCACCACAGCAGATTTTCTGTCTTCCAAACTTTGTCCCCAATCAGCATCAGAGTATCTCACAAGATACTGTTCTGAGTCCTTGTAGATGTATCTTAAGCAGATATCTGCAGTTCCTTTCACATATCTAAAAATCTGCTTAACTGCTGCAACATAGTCAGATCCATAGTTCTGATTGTGTTGGCTGACAACTCCCACTGAATATGAGATATCTGTATGTGCTCCAGGTATGGTATACATCAGCTGCCAGTCATATATTGATAAAGAAAGTCAGGGCTTGCAAATGGCACCAAGCTCTTTGATTTGGTTGAGTTTTGACCAAGTTAAGGGTTGTCTCCATTGGGGTATCTGCCGGTTTACACTTTTCCATTTAGTACTTCTTTAGTATATCTTGAGTATACTTGGACTGGCTTAGGGTGATAGTCTGGGTACTTCTGTCTATGGAGAACTTTATCCCTAAGTAGTAACTGAGTTCTCCTAGATCAGACATCTTGCAATCTTCTGATAGACTGGATTTGGTGTCTTCCAATATTGCTAAATTATTGGTAGCTATAATAAGATCATCCACATATAGAGCTACTAGAGCTAGTTTTGCTCTATCTAGCCTATAGTATATACTATAGTCAACATCACTCCTTTTGAAACTCAAAGATTTCATATAGGAATCTATCTTACAACTCTAGGCTCTTGGTGGTTGTTGGAGACCATATAGAGATTTTTTTTAGCTTGCAGACTAAATGGGGTTATCTTGGTCAGCAACTCCATCAGGATGGTCTGTATACACATCCTTGTCTAGTTCTTCATTCAAAAATGCAGCTTTACATTCATTTGATTTGTAAAAAATATATTTAGCTGCAATAGCCAATATCAATCTTATAAAATTAAACTTTGCTACCAGTGCAAAGGTCTCATTATAATCAAGTCCTTTTGTTAGAGAGTATCATTTGGCTACAAGTCTTGCTTTGTATTTTTCAATTGTGCCATCAGCCTTGTGTTTGGCATAAAGACCCATCTGCATCCAATTGATTTTTGGTTGATTGGTAGCTTGACCAAGTCCCAAGTTTGATTTTTATGTTCTGGGTAACTGACATTTTGGTGAAAATATTCTGAATAAGTCCCATCTAGGAATTTGGTCAGTACTCCCTAGGACTTGAAGGTAATGCTGTAGGTGACTAAGTTAGGTGAATATTTAGGTGGAATTACAAATCTTTTTGACAGAATCCACCACCACAGGAGTAGATCATAGCTCACTCTCCAAGTATATAGAAGTAATACTGCATCTAAAGAAAGTTTTGAAGTCTTATAACTGCTGTGAAGTATAAGTTACCATCATGTCAAAGTGCATACCGTTATATGCATTGGAGAGACCCCAGCTATTAGCAACATATCTGGTGTCTCTGGAAACAATGGATGGTATTGCTGTCAAATTTTTGCAATCCTGAGGACTTCCTCCATAATCCACATATGTTATCATTATTCAAACACTAACACTAAGAATATTGCCTTCTCATACACGAGTCAGCATGGATTTGCAGTAGGCTGGCAAGCTATAAGCCATTGGCCAGAATATGGAGTTAATTTGAACTGGAGATGTTAGAGGTAATGGGAATCTGTTGGAGCAAAAGCTTTGCACAGGGAGCAACTCATTTACTATTCAGTAGTATACCTACTCTAGTGACCAAATCATATGTGGTGCATTTCAAGCAAATCTGCCCTTTGGATGACACAGATACCTGAAAGAGTTGGTAAGGAACAACAGAAAATCTCCCATCTGAAGTATTCCCCACAAGCACCTATAAGTACACATACTCATATAAAATACTACAAATGCAAGAACTGGAAGAACTGAATATGTATTTATTCAAGTGGCCTTTCAAAGCGTTTTTCACCCAGAGCATAGGAAGCACTGGGAGTCATTTGCTGACATTATAGGAGTAGTAATATAGAAGCAGATCAACAATGAAAACCTGAGGCATATACAGCTTTTATGCAAGGAGTTTGTGTTCAGATCTGTGCAGTTATACTACATGCATAAAGCTGAGTGTGCAGATCTCTGCCACAATTGCATTCATTCTCTACTCTATCCTGCTTAGTGTGGGGAATGTTAGACCTTGCTTCATCTTTTCAGAGTTTCATCTCTAAGAAAGATTAAGAAGATACCATCGAAAGCTACCACAAAATCAAAATCCTGTGACTAAATGATATTGATACCATCCAGACACTGTGCCCAGACCATCAAGCTATAATTTTATCCCAGACTTTACAAAGACTTGGTCAAGGCTTTCATCATAACAATACATTTGTGGCTATAGTTTGGCTCTCTGCCAGTTCTCTCACTTTAATATCCTGACACTGAACCAATTCTTACATTTTTGTACATAAATTAGCAAATATCTCTATTTCACACACCTGACTTCCTGCCTCCACTAATGCTCTTACTTCCATGTGCTAATACCCCACACTAGTTTTAAGCCCAAATTCACACTTTATAAGTCCATTAAAGCCCACAGTACAGTAAATATTTCTGCTACAAAGCCCTTGTTCCATGACTATGGTGGGAACCCTCAGGCATTATGCCTCTGTTTATACAATGATTTCAAAATGCCTTGGCCTTTAGCCAGCACTGCAAGATCTAGCACCTCATCTGCCAGTGTATGCAATAAGCTCTTGCATTACTCATGTGCAACTTGTTGAGCATGATTTCTAAACAAGTACATAATGTTTGGTAAAAGTGCTACATTGATATGTTCTCTATGGGAATATACATAGGGTCATAGATCTGAGAGAAAGTGGCAAAATTAGAGTTGCAAGTTATTCCTACAGTGACCAAGACTAGTCCAGAGTTGCCAAGTAAGTATTTAGCTGCTGAATGATACCAGATAGTCCAATATTTCAGCAATCACAGCAAAGTCTATCACTGCTACCTTGACTGAGTGCTTTTTTTTGTACTCCTTTTTCTCTTTGACCAATGCTGCACTGGTGCTTCCATTTTTTGCCTGCTTGTCACTTGGTGGCACTCTCTGGCAGCCAGATGCTTCTAAGCAGCTTGTTTGAAGCTTGCAACCAGCTCTTGACATGCTCCCAAAAGGCCACTGATTTTATCATAGCCAGGTCCTTTACTGCTTCTGTGACTGTGTGCTTGTTGTAACAAATTACATACTTTCCATGTTAAATGCTGCATTAAGGCATCTATCTCTGCCTGCTTGTCCCCTACAGGCACTCTTCTACTTGGCCAATGCTTCTATGCCACTTGTTTAAATCTTTTGGGCCTGCTTTTGACAAGCTCTTGAAGAAGCTGCTGGGTTTAGCTATAGCACCATTGTTGCGCTGTATCTGATAGTTTCCCCTATACCCAAGATACTTTCTCAGTATAGCAGTGCTAGCCCAAAATCTATTTGCTCACTTGAATACAGGAAAATGCTCATGAAATATGCCAAGCATATTCTGCTTAGCCTAGCATTCCTGGTGCTCCAATGGCATGCCATCCTTGAGGTAATGATGTGCTATACTTCTTGGAGCCTCATATATGTGCCCACTTTTCATCATTGCTCTCTACAGATTCATTCATATTCCTATGAAAAATAATTTGATCCCACAGGTGGATCCAATCCAGATCAGCCGTCAGGATCCTGTTTAGAGACCGTTGTAATACCAGTGGCTTAGAATTAGTGACCACCCTTACAATCTTATGACAGGATCATGATGGTAAATTGCTAATTTTACTGCCAAATAAAGCTATAAAACTTGATGGGATTTGATTGGTGCTGTGACAATAATTGCATGGCATTGTTGTGGTCCTATTGCACTCTACAGCTATTTTAAATGGATCCAACCAGCCAGGACATCAAGGTGCCTTATATGGCATAAATCTCAAAGGTATTTCAACAGCCTCACAGCAAGACTCTGATGGCACTATAATGGCAGTATGGCAGCCTACAGCTAGTTCTGAATAATGCTACAGTACCATTTTACCAATGGTATTTCCTATTTCTACCTTGCCTTGTGCAATTCATATGTTCCACTGTAGAATTGCCCCTCTTGGTTTACTTACCCACTACTACCTTGGGTATTCCACATATAGTATGAATCAAAAAGAACTATAACCTCCTGCTTACTAACTGCTACAAGTACGCACACCTGCTGCAATTGAAATACTTTTATCACCTCAACTTTATGGCTTTTTAGTGTGATACTTGCAAAGTTCCTATATACAGTGTATTGCTGGTATCATATACATCTTGCATACATATGCTTGGTTGTTGCCACTTCTGCCATGAATAACTCCTGAATATCCTCAAAGAACCTTTTGGTATTCAGCCTATATATTCCTTCACCCTGCTGGATTCTAGCCCCCCTTATAAGTGCACTCTAGCTCTTGTTTGTGTGAATTCTGTAGTGAATGGTGTAGAAGTTGGCTTGTGACCCTGAGAAATACGGCGTACCTTGGTAGAGTTTTCCTGATCAATATTAGTTTCTTGTTGCACCCAACCCAACTTTGTATTACCTAACTGATTACTCAAGCATTAGGGCTGCTTAGCTTCTTTATGCCATTGGCATTGGTGTCTCTATGTGCACATCTGTTCTCAGTATTTTCCAACTCTTCCTGGCTGTCCTCCATATGCCAACTCATCACATCCATGATGGACTTGAAGGTAATATTCTTGATGTGATTGGGATATGGTAGCACCTGCAACTTGACTTGCCTTCCTATCTCCCCACACATCTGCTCCATAGGAAACTCCTAGAAGGTGAAGCAAGGCCCAGCATTCTGCACACACTGTGCAAGATCAAGTAGAGAATGAGTACAGTAGTGGCAGAGATCTATGTGTACAGCTTTATGTTTGTGGTATAGCCACTCAGATCCTGCCACAAACTCCTTGCACAATACCTGTGGGTGCATCAAGTTGGCATTGATGATCTGCTTCTGGATAAATATTCCTAAAATGTCCACATATGACTCCCAATGGTTGAAGTGCCCCATGTACAACTTAGTCATCAGTATAGGGATATGGTTGAGGAGCAAATGCATTGCTACAAGTAGAACGCTTTTGCTCCAGCAGATACCCTCTATCTTAAGTGTCTCTGGTTTCCAACTGACTCCATATTCCAGCCAATGGCTTATAGCTTGCCAGCTATGCTGCAATTGCATGCTGACTTCTGTACATTCTCTCTGTAGAAAGATGATGCTCTTAGTGCTGGTGTTTGTGTAATAATAATGTGTGTGAGTTATGGAACACATCCCATGGATCTCACACATTCAACAGCAGTACCATCCATTGTGCCCAGAAAAACCTGCTATCTTACTGATGGCTGGGTATCTCCAATGCAGATATTAATATGAGCTTTTACATGATGGCCATTGACTATTATCCTGCTGGAAAGCATACAAGATTCATCCAGCAATGGATACAGGTAGTTATCCAGGTTGGATGGTGATATAGGCCCAGATACCAGTGAGACTACCATCAGATTATTGCTCTGATACCGTAAGATGGGCAGCAAACTCAGACTGATAAGAATCAGCAGCCAGCAGGTATTGCTGGTAGAGTACTTGTTTAATCAGAATTTGTCAGGTGCTAAAGCAAAGGGATTCATTATTGTTGGCAAGTCTTGCAAGCTTGAGTCTGTCTCAATGAACCAAATCTTCCCAGATATTCCCTTGTTTGTTCACTAGTTGGTAAGTTGCTAATGGACACTCTCTGATCATCTTAGAAGGTCCTGTCTATTGTGGTTCAAACTTCTTCCAAGTGTTGTCTTTCTGCAATACAAAGCTCCCAAATGTAAATGCTTCTGGCAATATAGTCTTATCAAATATTGGCTTCATCTATTTTGCACCCTGAGACTCTGTGGCCTGTGCCTCTTGACCTCTTTGCTCCAGCTGCTGGTATTTGCTTGGCTGACTGACCTCATCTCCTATGGCATCTGTAAGCTTTGGTTGTGTGAGATCTCCTGAAATCCTTGGTTCTCATCCATACACTGAGTAAAATGGCTATTGTTGGGTGGTGTTGTGCACTCTAGCTCTGCAGGCAAAAAGTGCTTGGTCTATAGACTCTTCCCATCTACTGATAGCTCCCTTTGCATATTTGATCAGCATTTTTCCAAATAATCCATTGAACTGCTTCATTAGTTCCAGGGTAACATGCCAAAGCTTTCAAGTGTTTGATCTGCTGCATAATCAGGTAAGCCTCCAATATCTTTGCCATAAAGCTTGCTCCTCAATTGGATAAAATCTCTACAGGGCATCCAAACTTCATAAGCAACTCTTAGTAGATGAAACTTGCAACTTCTTATTCACTGGCAACAGGAACAGCTTTAGCCACTGGCCTTTTAGTAGTATGGTCAATTACTACTGGGATCCAAGGGTTACATTTCCTGGTAGTTGGCAGTCTTCTATTGAGCTGTAGTGTGATTAGTTTGGGGCTTGTTCTACGGTGTAGAGGTTAATTAACAATATACAACAGCCTCCAGTATGCTAATACTGAAATAGTTTTGAGGGAATTTGATATACCAATAGAAGATATAACTTTCACTAATATCCTCAATCTTAGGCTCAAGATATACTGTAGGCAGTGTTTCTCACTTGTCAGCAGTGTTCTGACCTTTGGTTGATTGGGCACTTACTTACCATTATAGTAACTTTTCCTTTTTTGGAAGTCAATTCCCTTTCTGATATAGTATTCTCTAATGTGATAAACTAGAGCTACCCTTTAACCTGAAGGGGTGTGGTGTAGAAAACTCTACAGAGGTCTTTAGACCTACAGAGTTTTCTATAGGGGTGTCTTTAGAGTAAAGGGGCTTCATAGAGTGGTCTCTAAAGTGGACTTTACACCAAAGGGGTGCCTAAAGGGGCTTCTTGAAGGGATCTTTAGACTAAAGGGTTGTCTTAAGGGGTGTCTTTAGAGTAAAGGGGTTTCTTAGAGGGGACTTTTCCAACAGAAAAGTGGTAGTTTTCTTGTAGAACTTAGATTGGATTCTTGTGAGCTTTGCAGTCTCATTGCTGATGTAGTGCTGATGAAAGTCAGAATACTCAGCAGTGCAAGTGATGCAAGGGAAGTCTTATAACCTTTAAACTTGTAATTATAGTGTGAAGATTCTGGAAAGAGAGGCTCTAATTTATTTTTTAGCTGGGAAAGTCATATATATGAAAATTCTGAAGGATCAAAGTTTTTGGGCAATTGTACAAGCAATATACACAATACAAAGCTAAAACTTTGTAGTGGTGAAGATTGAACATAATTGCAGCACCTTAATAATATTACATGATATGATTGGCTGGCTCAAACGTTACATGTGACTGAAGTCACCATAGTAATCCTAACAATAGAGGCCTCCAATTTATGACAATTGGACATTTGAACTCCTCAAGTACTGCTTTAAATGAACTGTAATTGAAAGCATGTGTTGGCTACTGAGTGTTCTGCATGCCATAATATTCTTGGGTGGATTGCTTGTCAGGGTCTGGAGCATTTGTCCTTCAAAGCTGGGATTTCTTGATCTTTCACTTGTGTGTTACAACAGCCAAAAGTAAAATCAAGAAATGAGTGCAATAATGGTTTTGAGATATATAGTGATGGAATACTTTCCATTACCACACTTCCAACAGAGTCATTTCCCCATCTCCCAAATGGTCTTACAGGCTACTGCAGAAAGAATTCAGTTATTCTCTGCAGTTGTCCTTGGTTGATTAGAAAATCTGGGCATGTCTTCACTAGCTCCTCAACATCTTGTTTCATTCTGGGCCACCATGCTCTGTCTTTCACAAGGCTATAAGCTCCTCCAATTTGAAGATGTCAATATATTGTGTAGCTCATTTATTAAATATAGGCAAGCAACATAAGGGCAATAGGCAATAGGGCTTCCATCAACAATTTGGCAGAGTGCTTCATTCTGTACTACAAATATGCCAGCTTCATCCTAGATTAACTTATTGATCTCTTTAGTACCTTCTCAGTAAATATATTCTTGAGTATGGTGCTGGAGTGGGGTCACAGTGACACCCACTGACAGATGTGCTTATTCCCATTTTTTCTACTTCCCTATTTTTCCACCACCCTAATTTTGGTTTTATCCCATTTGTCTTACATGATGAGTGCTATCCCATAAGCCAGCTGACTATTTCATCTGCTTATGTTATTGCATCAGTTATCCCTCACTTATATAAGATTACTTAATGGGAGTGCTTCTATACTAGGCAGGTACTCACATCAGTACCCAGGGCACATGACCAAACCATGTTAACATCCTTACCATTTTGCACCATATATGGTATCCCTAGGTTGCACTGGTTTCAGAAAATGATTCCTGATTGATTGGGTTTGCTGTGCTTTTAGAGCCTTCTGGCAATTACTTAAAGCATTATTGGCTCATTCTGATGTCATAAAGGTTCTATTTGACCTGCAGAACACTATGATTAGTAATTAGCCAGTGAGAAGAGTATGTAAGGGAGGCAATCTGTCAACAATGAATAATCATCCCTTTTATCAATATACAGACTAGCTGATTAGTGTATTACTGCTACCTGCTGCTACCAGATCTTCCCATGCCAGACCACAGGACACTCCCAGGAAACCATGCTGACAGCCAACCAACCTTGGAGGCACCACTTGTGAGGAATTCTCCAAGTGGATATCTTTTAGTACACTATATTATTTCCCAAGTTTGTTCTTTTAGAGGCAAAGATACTTTACTGTTGTTGTAACTATTGATTGCAGCTGCATTCTTATCAAGTCCATGCTGGTGGAGTTTTCAGTTATTTTGAGCTTAGAGGCTTTAGTACATTTTTATCTCAAAGGACACTGAACCCGCACATACTTTTGTTAAGATGCCAACTAAGTTGGGGATTGTAGCTCCATAGTGTTCCCTTGACAAGCCTGTGGCTTTATTACCCTTCACATTAGTGTAGAGACAGAATCCAGGTATTCATAGCAAGCTTTTGCCAGAGGTTATTGTACCCACTGAACACAAAACACAAAAAACTTGAAAAGGGTTGGATGTATCTCTCCTGTGGACTTATACACCACCACAGCATGATCAGTCTTCACAGATCACTTTACTCCTTCAATGTAGCATCTCCAGGTCTTCAAGCAGTATACTATGACAAGCATTGCCTTCTCATGCACTGGATAGCTTTGTTCTGCTGAGTTTAATTTTTTGGACTCAAAAGCAACTGGGTAGTCCATTCCCTCATGCTTGTGGCTCAGTACCTCACCAATTGCTAAGTCTGAAGCATCAATGCACAGAGTAAGCTCTTTTTTGAAGTTTGGATTTCTTAAGTTTTGCAGCTTAGCATGTGCATTCTTGAGCTTCTAAAAGGCAGTCTCACAGGCTATGTCCCACCTCAAGGTGTTGTTTTTAGTGGGAATATCAGTTAAAGGGGCTGAAATACTCACAAAGGACTTGATATGTCTCCAAATAACAGGAAATCCTTCCAGGAAACGATCTGAGTTCTGATATGCTACGGGGTGCTTCAGATTCTTGATAACTTCAGTCTTCTTGTGGTCCAAGGTCACTCCTGTGCTAGTTACTATGTGTCCCAGGTAATCAAGATGTTCCTTCAAGAATTCTCACTTTGATACCTTGCCATACCGCTTGTTCTCTCTTAAATTCTTGAAGGCCTTTTCAGTATGCACCAAGAGTTCCACTTTGATCTTGCTGTATATCAATATACTGTCTAGGTAGAATACAACAAACCAGTCTAAGTACGCCTGGAAGACTGTTTACATGAAGGTCATGAATGTTGCAGGGGCATTGGTAAGGCCAAAACTCATGACAAAGTATATGTAATGTTCATATCTGGTCCTGAACTCTGTCTAAGGGATGTCTTCTGGCTTCACCCTAATCTGGTTGTATATTGACACTAGGTCAGTCTTGCTGAATATAGTAGCGCCATTGAGTTTGTCCAAAGGCCCATGAATCTAGGGTATGAGGTATTTACTCTTCCAGTAACTGAGTTGAGGGCTCGGTAGTCAATGCATGTCCTAAGTGTTCCATTCTTCTTTTCCACAAACAGTTCTGGTGCTCCCCAAGGTGACTTGCTAGGTCTGATATATCCTTGCTCAACAACTGATCTATTTGTCTCTGCATCTCTTCCAACTCCAATGGACTCATTCTGTAAGGTGCCTTACTCACTGGAGGGCTATCTCCTGTGTCAATGGAATGATCCACATCTCTGGCTGGTGGTTGGCATACAAGTTCATCCAGAAACATATCTGAAAATTCCTTCAAAAGAGTCTGGACCTTCTGGGGTGCTGGGGTAGAGGAATCCTCCTGTAATACTGCCATGAGCAAAATCTGGGTACTTTTTCTACCTGTATATCAGTGCAGAACAGAGATATAGAGAGCTGTCAATTTTGAGAAACTAGGAATTCAGCTGATACTATGATGGTATTTTGCTGGTCTTTTCTCAATTTTTTTTCTTAGGGACACTATTACCATCCAAGCATCAATACCAACAACATCATCTTCCCAAAGAGAGAACTTTTAGAAGGCAGCCTGCAACTGCAGCAAACCTGGCAAGCCATCAGTCAATAGCCAGAACATGAAATTAATCAGGTGCTGGAGATACCAATGATAGAAGTGCTCTGTGGAAGCAAATCTTTTCATTAGTATCCATGAATTTGCTCTTCCATGGTATTTCTATGCCAAATACTAAGTTGTACATGGGGCATTTCAGGCTAAATGAGTTCTTTGACACATCAGAGAAATTTGAAAGAATTGGCCGGAGATTACACAATGTCTGGTTCCAAAAGTTCATCCCAAAAGATCTAATCAATATTCCTACTCATTTGCAACAGCACAAGCGCAAGGACCAGACAAACTGCATATATACTTATTCATGTGGTCTTCAGAAATGATTTCTTCCCAAAGTACATTTGTTATGATCTGCCGCTTGAATGTTTAAGTTAGATCAGTTTTTAGTCAAATCAGTTAGTATATGTTTAGGTTATCAGTACATCAGTATTATCTATGAAATCAGTAGCATTAGTCAGCAAATGAATCAGCAGATCCTTATCAGACAGAAATAGATATATTAAGTAGAATCTTATTGGGTGATGATGATGCAATCAAATGAGTCATCAGCCACAACCTACATTAGGAAATACAATTAGTCAGCAATTGATCTGGCAAAATGTATATAAGGAGCTGCTGGAACCTCAATAAAAATCAGTTCAAGTTTTAGTGAATACAATACTAGCTAAACTCCCTATTCCTCTACAACTCTTATACCAAGACTTGTAACATTGGTAGCAGCGATAACCAGAAACCTCCCTCCTGAAGAAAGAAGAAACCACCCTCAAGATGTCGGACAATCAAGAATGGAAGAATGCCATGCAGCAAATCCTGGCCCAACAGCAACAGTTACTCCAGATCCTCAGCCAACAGCAACAAGGAATGACTACCATGGCTCAGAGCCAGCAAAGCCCTGTCAAGAGCAACTTTAGTGTGAAGGTCAACCGGTACCATGGCAGAGTCAATGAAAACCTGGGAACTTGGCTCTTTCAGATTGAAGAAGCTTTTAAAGCTAAAGGAATTGCTCCAGAGAGCAAGTTGCATTATGCAGCTTCTTACCTGGCAGATGCAGCTTTACAATGGTACCACAACAAGATCAGGTCAGCTACTATGATGGGATGCTCTACAATCTCTACCTGGGATGAGTTTGTGTCGGAAATTCAGGATGCTTTTGAACCTCCACACCAGCAGACACTACTAAGAAGGAAGTTAAAGACACTCAGACAGAAAGGAATGGTGCAAGAATACATCTATGAGTACAGATGTCTACTTGGACAAATTGAAAGAATGGACCCCTTGGATCAAGTTGAATACTTTATTGATGGGTTGAAAGAAAGAACTCGCAAGGAAGTCAATTACCGAAGACCTCAGACTATTGAAGAAGCCATCAAGATTGCCATTGACTATGACTCAGCTATGTTTGGAGTTGGGAAGCCTACAGTGACTAGTCAGAAAGGCTATAATCATTATGAAAGAAGACAATCAGAAGCAGTACCAATGGAAATAGACGCTATGCAGAAGAATCCCTCCTCAGAAGAATGCAAGAAGAGAGGACTTTGCTTCAATTGCCACCAGCAGGGACATATTGCAAAGTACTGCCCTCAGAGAAGAAATGGACACCAGCCAACAAGAACCTTCAACCATATTGAGTCCCATGAACACAATAATGAGGAAGATGAGCTTGAAGAAGACTCGGAACTCACCTTCCATATGACAGAAGAGTACTTGTCCCAAATGACTTCAAACTCAGGGAAGTTATTGTACCTGAATGGAGCAATCAATGGAGTACCTGCCAAGATCATGATTGACTCAGGAGCATCGCATGAGTACATGTCAGAGCAATTTGCTTTGAAAGCTGGAATCAACTCGGAACCTACCAAATCAACTTCAGTCTCCACAGCTGATGGGAACTCCCACATAATCAACCGTATTACCCAGCCAGTAAGAATGAAGATCAATGACTATGAAGAAGACCTACAGGCTTATATATTTGGGAACTGCAAGTTTGACCTTGTACTTGGGAAAACCTGGCTATTTTGTCGTAATCCATCAATCAACTGGAGAACCCATGCTACTCAGATCCAAAAAGACAACAAGACCTATGAGCTATTACCTGCCAGGCTGGATTTCAACTTGGTCAATTCCAGTGTGTGTGAGACAAGTGAACTTAGCAAGACCCAGTTCTGTAGAGCACTTAGAAAAGGTACCCAGATGTTCCTCATGGCGGTATTACAGGAGGATTCCTCTATCCCAGCACCCCAGCAGGTCCAGACTCTCTTGAAGAAATATTCAGACGTGTTTCTAGATGAGCTTGTAAGCCTACCACCAGTCAGAGATGTGGATCATGCCATTGACACAGGAGATAGCCCTCCAGTGAGCAAGACACCTTACAGAATGAGTCCATTGGAATTGGAGGAAATGAAGAAACAAATTGATCAGCTATTGGAGCAAGGATACATCAGGCCCAGCAAGTCACCTTGGGGAGCACCAGTGCTTTTTGTGAAAAAGAAGGATGGAACACTTAGGATGTGCATTGACTACAGAGCCCTGAACTCAGTTACCGTCAAGAATAAGTACCCCATACCTCGGATTGATGAGCTTTTGGACCAACTTAATGGAGCCACTATTTTCAGCAAGATCGACCTCATGTCAGGATACAACCAGATTAGGGTGAAACCAGAAGATATCCCTAAGACAGCATTCAGGACCAGATATGGACATTACGAGTACTTAGTCATGAGTTTTGGCCTCACTAATGCCCCTGCAACATTCATGACGCTGATGCAGACTGTCTTTCAGGAGTACTTAGACAAGTTTGTGATAATCTACCTGGATGACATATTGATATACAGCAAGACAGAAAAGGATCACATGGTGCACATTGAAAAGGTCTTGAAGAAACTAAGAGAGAACAAGCTATACGGCAAGCTAGCCAAGTGTGAATTCTTCAAGGAACACGTAGAATATCTGGGACACATAGTGACTAGCACAGGAGTAACCTTAGACCCCAAGAAGGTGGAAGTAATCAAGAATTTGAAGCAGCCCCATAGCATATCAGAACTCAGATCCTTCCTTGGAATGGTTTCCTATTATCGGAGATTTGTCAAGTCATTTGCAAGTATTGCAGCCCCTTTAACTGATATCCTCAAGAAAGACAATACCTACAAGTGGGACATAGCTTGTGAGACTGCCTTCCAGACACTAAAGAATGAACTTGCTAAGCTGCCAAGCTTAAGAATACCAGACTTCAGAAAAGAGTTCACTCTGTGCACAGATGCTTCAGATTATGCAATTGGTGGAGTGCTGAGCCAAGAACACGAGGGAAAGGACTACCCTGTTGCCTTTGAATCCAAGAAACTGAACTCAGCAGAACAAAACTATCCAGTTCATGAGAAGGAGATGCTTGCTATAATACACTGTTTGAAGACATGGAGATGCTATATTGAAGGAGTCAAATGCACTGTGAAGACTGATCATGCCTCCCTCAAGTATATATTTACTCAGAAGGTACTCTCTAGAAGAATGACAAGATGGAGTGAATACATTCAGCAATTTGACCTGGAGATTGTCTACTGTCCTGGAAAAAACAACACGGTTGCTGATGCCTTATCAAGATTAGATCAAGTTGCACAACTCAACTTGGTGCATGAATCAGATTGGCCTAGCCTATTACCAAAGTACTTGGAGGACCAAGCCATTCCTAATGAGGTGGATGAAGATATCAAGAAGATAATCCGTGATGAGGCCAGCAAATTTGTTGTACAGAATGAAACACTCTACCGAATTGTTGATGGAAGCCCTATTGCCTATTGTCCTTATGTTGCTCGCCTGGATTTAATACATAAGCTACACAATGGATATGGACATCTTGGGATTGAAGGAACCTATAGCCTTGTAAAAGCCAGAGCATGGTGGCCCAGAATGAAACAAGACATTGAGAAGCTAGTAAAAACATGCCCAAACTGCCAAATCAATCAAGGCCAGCCACAAAGAATTGCCGAACTCTTCCCTTTGGAGCCTGTAAGACCATTTGAGAGATGGGGAATTGACTTTATTGGAAGACTGCCAACTACCAGGAAATGCAACCGTTGGATCCTAGTAGCAATTGACCATGCCACTAAATGGCCAGTTGCTAAAGCTGTACCAATAGCCAGTGAACAAGAAGTTGCAAGTTTCATTTACCACGAGATCCTGATGAAGTTTGGATGCCCTGTGGAGATCTTATCCGATAGAGGTGCAAACTTTATGGCAAAGACATTAGAGGCTTACCTGGAAATGCAGCAGATCAGACACTTGAAAACCTCGGCATATCACCCCAGAACTAATGGAGTCACTGAGCGGTTTAATGGATTATTTGGAAAAATGCTGACCAAGTATGCAAATGGAGTTGTCAGTAGATGGGATGAGTATATAGACCAAGCACTCTTTGCATGCAGAGTCAGAGTACACAACACCACCCAGCAATCACCATTTTACTTAGTTTATGGATGTGAACCAAGGATTCCAGGAGATCTCACACAACCAAAGCTTACAGACACCTTAGAAGATGAACTCAGTCAGCCAAGTAGACACCAGCAACTGGAACAAAGACGTCAAGAGGCACAGACCAAAGTATCTCAAAGTGCAGAAAAGATGAAGCAGAGATTTGATAAGACTATAGCACCAGAAGCATTGACAGTTGGGAACTTTGTATTGCTAAGAAACAACACTCGGAAGAAGTTTGAGCCACAATGGACAGGACCATTCAAGATCATCAGAGAATGTCCATTTGCAACTTACCAACTGGTGGACAAACAAGGCAATATCCGGGAAGACTTAGTGCATAGGGACAGACTCAAGCTTGCAAGACTTGCTGATAATACTGAACCATCAAGATATTGGTATCACAAGAAAAGAGATTCAGGAGAACCCTCTCAACTTTAGTAGGGGAGAATGTTATGATCTGCCGCTTGAATGTTTAAGTTAGATCAGTTTTTAGTCAAATCAGTTAGTATATGTTTAGGTTATCAGTACATCAGTATTATCTATGAAATCAGTAGCATTAGTCAGCAAATGAATCAGCAGATCCTTATCAGACAGAAATAGATATATTAAGTAGAATCTTATTGGGTGATGATGATGCAATCAAATGAGTCATCAGCCACAACCTACATTAGGAAATACAATTAGTCAGCAATTGATCTGGCAAAATGTATATAAGGAGCTGCTGGAACCTCAATAAAAATCAGTTCAAGTTTTAGTGAATACAATACTAGCTAAACTCCCTATTCCTCTACAACTCTTATACCAAGACTTGTAACATATGAAACATATATGAAAACTAATATGATTGTTGAATTTTCCATATGTTATGCGTGATACATCTTGGACTGTATTGACTGAAATCAGATCACATCAGTTGCAGATTTTGTATTTGATTGCAGACTTGTGAATAAAACATCAATAAAAATACTAAGTCATTGTTGGCATATGATCTTTGCAACATAATGATGGGATACATGGCAATTGATGGAGATTTAATCATAATGCACGGAATATCTGATAAATAAAGCTGATTGCACCAAATTGATTCAAATCACTGCAGCCAGTCATCTACCAGTATTAATATGGCTTACTCATCTGAACAGTCTTTTCTCAGCAATCCTATCACTACTACTGAATTTCCTTTTCAAACACTGGAGGCAATCTATACAAAGTAGTGTGTACCATCTACCCCAATCTGCTCAAGGAGATCCCTTGTTAAGTTTCTCTGCTATTATATGAGCTATTGCCCCACAAGGTTTCATCCCACCATCCTTGGCAACAAAAGTCCTAAAAGCTTTCATTTCCAGCTGACAGCAATGGAGAACTACCCTGCAGAGGGTATGAATGACTTAGAGCAAGCTTGGAATACTAAGTTCAGAAGCTCCAATAGACTTCCATATCCCAGAGTGTTCAGCAACAGGTTCCATATAAGGAGTATTTTGGATACCTTCTGAGTTAGAATGAACATACCTTCCAGAAGGTATAGGCACTATTATTCTGGCAAGTACAAGGCACACTGTGTGAAGTTTCAAGCATTGTCTGACATTGTGGGTAACATCATCTGGTTTAATGGGCCATTTGCTGGAAGTAGGCATGACAAAGCACTTTGGGTAGAGAATCATCCAGAATTCAGTAGAGGGGAGAAATGTATGGCAGATTTAGCCTATATAGGAGAGGATTGTCAGAGATTAAAATGTGTTTCAGCTTATAGGCGGCCAAGGAATGGTGTGCTTAGCAGGAAGCAGAAGTTTGACAATCAGATATTTAGTCATTTCAGAGTGAGGGTAGAGCATACATTTGGATATCTAAAGTGATTAAGCATATTGGTAGGTAAATACAGTGGAAAGTCATATATAGAAGAAAACAGCAGAATAGGTAAAATAGTTAAGATACTTATCAATGCACAGTATATAAAGCTTAATTAATAGTTTTGGACTAGTCTTAGTTAATGTTGGACCAGTTTACTGTCCTAAAATTGCCACTCTCTCTCAGATCTATATTCCTAAGATTATCCCCCTCTAGAACAGATCAATATAGCTCATTTACTAAACATTATGTGGTAAGCCTCAAACTTTGAAGGAATATTTCTCAATGTTGAGACTCTCCTTACTTAGTGTTATAGCTGTATCACTTCTACAGGGTACAAGTATGGTGCTACTTTATAATTAAAAGCCTGTTCAACAATATCATTTTCTGTTGACAAGTTCCTGAGATCCAGAACACTTCTTAATGTGCAACATCATCATAACTCAAAAAGATCTGACAATAAGCCTAAAAAAATTGATTTAACTAAAAACTTCTCTAACTTGAGCATTCAGGCCATACCAGGGCCGCAAAGGTTCTCTGACGTTTCTATTATGGCAATACTAATAACTGGATAGCTCAGTTTTGCAAGTAGGTCTTGGAAGCTCGAGTGTCTCTGTATGAACTAAATCCTCTGTTGAGATATTGGACTATTTGGTATCATTCAGCAGCTAAAATTTACTTAGCAATTCTAGACCAGTCTTGGTCACCGTAGGACTCACTAACTGCCTTAACATTGCCACTTTCTCCAGATATCTGATCTTGTGGTTATTCCCCTGTAGTCAGGATCAAATTAGCACTTTTGCCAAACATTATGTACTATCCCTGAAACTGTTGCAATTTAAGAAGTGAATTGGATATAAGGAACTTATCAAGAAATAGTGATAATAGTTGAACTGTTGTTTACTCATAAAGAAACTCAGTATTTATACATTTGTAGAAGTAATACAGCTGTAACACTAAGTAGGGAGGGTTTCTCAATATTCAGGAGCATTCTGTAACAGTTTCAGGGTTAGTACATAATGTTTGGTAATAGTGCTAATTTGATCCTGACTATAGGGGAATAATCATAAGATCATATATCTGGAGAAAGTGGCAAAGTTAAGGCAGTAAATGAGTCCTACAGTGCCTAAGACTAGCCTAGAATTGTTAAGTAAATTTTTAGCTGCTGAATGCTACCAAATAGTCCAATATTTCAACACTCCCCCTCAACTAAATAATTTCTTAATCCCAATCTCTCTCTAAGAATCTCAAACTGTGGCCTAGCTAGTGGTTTTGTCAATATGTCTGCCACCATTTTTCAGTTGGGCAGTAAACCAGCTCCGGTAAGTTATTTTCTACTGCTTCCCTCACAAAGTGATGCTGTATATCAATGTGCTTAGTTCTAGCATGATTAGTAGGATTTCTAGCTAATGAAATACAACTTTCATTATCCTTGTAAATACATGTTGGTTAACCTGAGTTAAAACCTAAGTCTTTGAATAATTTTTGTAGCCATATAGCCTCCTTAGTTGCTTGACATGCAGCCATATATTTGGCTTCAGTTGTAGATAGTGCCACAGTTGGTTGTTTCTTGCAATTCCAAGTAATAGCTGCACCAGCATAAAGAAATACATAGCCTGTGGTAGAGCGTCTGTCAATCAGATCCCTGCCCCAATCTGAATCACTATAACCATCAAATTTTTGCCTATTAGCTGCTCCAGAGTATTCCAGTACCATATTTATGGTACCTTGTAGATATCTGAAAATCTGCTTAACTGCTGCAATTTGATCTGATCCATAATTCTGCATGGATTGACTGACTATTCCAACAGACACCGCAATATCTGGACGTGTAGCCACCATCAAGTACATTAGGCTACCAACCATTGATTGATAGTGAAAGTTTTGGTCCATATTTGAGCCATTTTCATCTATAACTGGCTGAGATTTGCTTAATTTCAGGTTATTGTCCATAGGGGTTGCTGCAGGTTTGCAATTTTCCATTTTGAAGCGTCTAAGAATGTCCCTGATGTACTTAGACTGATTCAGCACAGTTTTCTGCGTAGGTATGTCAAATTTGACCTCAATTCCAAGAAAATAGCTCAATTTTCCAAGATCTTTCATCTCAAACTTGCTGAAGAGATCTGATTTTGTCTGTTTAAGTGCCTCTTGATCACTTGTAGCTATAATTAGGTCGTCCACATAAAGAACTAGGATGATCACACCCTTTTTGAGCTGTTTCACATATATACTGTGATCTGCAGTGCTACGAGAGAACCCAATTTCCTCTATATATGTGTCAATCTTGTTATACCATGCTCTGGGTGCCTGCTTAAGCCCATACAACAATTTTCTAAGTTTGCACACCTTGTGAGGGCCTTTTGGATTGGTAAAACCTTCTGGTTGCTCCATATAAATAGTTTCTTGCAAATCCTCATTTAGAAAGGCTGTTTTGACGTCCATTTGGTGTAGATCTAGACTCTGTACAGCTGCCAGGGCCAGAACTGTCCTAATGGAGTTAAACTTTGTAATCAGAGGAAAAGTTTCCTTAAAGTCTAGTCCCTGGATCTGGGAATAGCCTTTAGCTACCAATCTAGCCTTGTACTTATCAACGGCACCATTTGAGGTTATCTTGATCTTGTAGACCCATCTACATCCTATTGGCTTTCTCCCATTTGGTAAATCTACCAGTTCCCATGTTTTTGCCTTGGTCATTGATTGGTACTCCTCCTCCATGGCTTGTTGCCACTTAGTAGCATCTGGACCTTGCATTGCCTGTTCCAGATTCTGAGGTTTGGCACATAAGGCAAGATAAGCTTCTTCATGATCATTGGATGTCTGCCACCAGGATCCAGGGGCATTTCTTATTCTGGTAGATCTCCTAACTGGGATAATCTGTTCTGATCTGGAACTGGTAGAAGTATCTTCCATCTCTGGCTGGATTTGGTATGTATCTTCTTCATTTGTGTTGATTGCATCATCAGGCAGCTGGCCAATGATTTCCGTGGCTTTCTGATCTGAATTCTCCTCAAATACAACATCCCTGCTCTTGATCAGCTTCGGAATTTTGCCATCATACACTTTATACCCTTTAGTATCTTCACAATACCCAAGAAAGATCCCTTTTCTACTCTTTGGTTCCAACTTTGAGCGTTTTTTGTCAGGGATGTGATAAAAAACATCACTGCCAAAGATCCTGAGGTGCTGGAGATCTGGTTTTTTGCCTGTATATGCTTCAAAAGGTGTAGAATCACGTAGTGCTGTTGTTGGTCATCTGTTTTTGATGTATACAGCGGTAGTAACAGATTCAGCCCAAAACCTGTAGTCCATTGCCTTATCATGTAGCATAGATCTTCCCATCTCTACTATTGTTCTATTTACATGTTCTGCTACTCCATTTTGCTGTGGAGTATGAGGAACTGTGGTCTGTTGAGGTATACCAGTAGACAAGCAGTATTTTGCAAACTCCTTTGAGCAGTATTCTCCTCCATTGTCACTTTGTAGTACCTTCAATTTACACTCAGTTTGTGTTTCTGCCATGTTCTTGAAGTGCTTAAATGTCTCTAAAGCTTCATTCTTTGTTTTGCGGAAGTACACCCATGTATATCATGTCTTGTCATCAATAAACATCATAAAGTATCTCTTGGCTCCAAAGGACAGTGTTCTCATGGGGCCACATATGACTGAGTGTACAATAGCCAATATTTTAGTGGTATTGATGCCTTCTGAGCTCTTGAAACGTTGCCTAGCTTGTTTGCCATATGAACATCCCTTACAAACATTCAATTTGATTGGAATTGAGTATTTTAGGCCCAAAAGAAGCTGATTTTTCACCAATTGGCTCATTTTCTGTTCCCCAATGTGTCCTAGCCTCCTATGCCGTGTCTCCCAGTTAGTTTCATCAGTTTCAGCAATGTTGACATACTCAGGTACAATGATCTTGCATTGTAACTTGTATATATTGTGATCTCTGATTCCCAAAGCTAATTTTTGTCCATTTTCACTCAATATTGAGCAGCTCAGCTTAGTAAAAACAAATTTCAGTTCCTGAGTAGTTGCTTTACTGACTGAGAGTAGGTTCTTAGCTCTTCCAGGTACATAGAGTACGTCAGTCAGTTTTGCTGTTGTTGCCCCTGAGTTATCACTCATATTTAGTTGTATAGACCCACTGGCGGTAGCTTCCGATGCAGAGTTATCTCCCAGATAAACCTTTCTTACGGGAATAGTCTTTAAGTTGCTGAACCAATCCTTTATACCACAAATATGCTGTGATGCTCCAGAGTCAATATACCATTCATTACTTCAGTTACTTGCACTCTCTTGTACAGTGACAAATAACTGTTCATCAGTAGTTATATGGTATGCCTGCTCTAGTTTCTGTTTTTTGTCTGCTTGTTACTTCTTGCATTCTCTTGCCCAGTGTCCTGGCTTCTTACAGTAGTTACAGCAGCCAGGTTTTCTTTGGTTTTGTTGCTTTCCCTTCTTTTTTGTATGTTTTTCTGAACTGAATAAAGCATTATCTTCAATTTTCTCTACTTGATCATTACATCTGAGTTCTTCATGAAGAAGTCTTCCTTTGACAAAGTCTAAAGTCAAGTTGTCTACTCTGCTTTCAAAAGAAAGTATGAGTGGCTCATACTTGTCTGGTAGGCTGCAAAGCAGACAGAGTATCTTTTCTTCATCATCTACACCAGTATTAATACTGTAAAGTTCTTCTGCAAGTGTCTTCATTCTGGTAATGAGTTGTAGCATGTCATCATCTGGCTTTTTTCTCATGTTGAAGAACTTTTGTTTCAAATAAAGCTTGCTTGATACTGACTTTGCTCTAGATATCTTCTCTAAGGATTCCTATGCTGCTTTGGCAGTATTTGAGGCATGGATTTGTCCAATGAAGGAGTCTTGCACATTGATGCATATTGCATTGAAGGCCTTTCTCTCCTTCTCTTGAAACTTCTCCACATCTTCTGCTGCTTCTTTGGGCTCAACTTCCTTTCCTGTAACTATGTTCCAAAGCTTTCTTTCCTCATGGTGGTTCTGCATCTTGATTCTCCAAAGTCTGTAGTTCTTCCCACTAAACCTCTCCTTTATAGGGAAGATGTTGGTATTGCTTTGTTTGCTGGTAGAAGTCATCTTTGGAATAGATTAAGGCAATCAGGGCTCATAACCTGTTGCAATTTAAGAAGGGATTTGGATATAAGGAACTTATCAAGAAATAGTGATAATAGATGAACTGTTGTTTATTCATAAAGAAGCTCAGTATTTATACCTTTGTAGAAGTAATACAGCTGCAACACTAAGTAGGGAGGGTTTCTCAATATTCAGGAGCATTCTGTAACAGTTTCAGGGTTAGTACATAATGTTTGGTAATAGTGCTAATTTGATCCTGACTATAGGGGAAAAATCATAAGATCATATATCTGGAGAAAGTGGCAAAGTTAAGGCAGTAAATCAGTCCTACAGTGACTAAGACTAGCCTAGAATTGTTAAGTAAATTTTTAGCTGCTGAATGCTACCAAATAGTCCAATATTTCAACATTTTCTCAGCTTTCATTTGTTGCAAAAACATGTAATTCCACCTAAATATTGGCCTAGCTTAGTCACTTGGATCATTACCTTCAAATCCTGGACAATACTGACCAAAATCCTTGGTAGGATTTACCCACAATATTTTTACTAAAATATCAGGTACTCAGAACAAAATTGGTTTATGAAGGTTGCAAAAACATGTGTTCATAGTTGAGGCTGTTTGGACAACTTTGAGAATTTTCATGTTCTGGGTACCTGGTACTTTGGTGAAAATATTCTTAGTAAAACTCAACAAGGATTTTGGTTGGTATTCCCTAGGACTTGAAGGTATTGAGCTATATGACTAATTTAGGTGAATACTTTGGTGGAATTACAATTATTACAACAGTAGGGGCATTATTGAGCCCATAACTCATGACTTACCGTAAGAAAAAAAATTGAGAAAAGGCCAGCAAAATACCATCATAGTATCAGCCAAATTCCAAGTTCCCCAAAATTGACAACTCTCAATATCTCTGTTGATAGCTGATGTGCAGGCAAGCAAACAAGTTCCCCAGGAGGAGACTAGGCAAACTAGCATCCATACCAAATTTGGTAATTAGCTGCCCATTACTTTCATCAAAAATTGCATTTGAAATTTTGAACCTAAAACACAAGCTGAATACCAGCAAGATACCATTAGAATACCTGCAGAATACCTGCCAAAAATCAGATGAATTCCAAGTTTGAGATTTTTCATAGGGTTAGTACTTGTAATGTCCATATTTAGTCCTGAATGATGTCTTGGGGATATCTTCAAGTTTCATCTTAGTCTGGCTGTAACTTGACAAGAGGTCAATCTGTCAGAATATGGTGCCACCATTAAGTTGGTCTTAAAGCTCATCAATCTGCAGTAACAAGTCTAGGTATTAAAGTTGTAGAGGTATAGGGAGTTTAGCTAGTACTGAACTCACTAAAACTTGAACTGACTTTTATTGAGGTTCCAGCAGCTCTTATATACATTTTTGCTGGATCAATTGCTGACTGATTGTATTTCCTAACATGGTTTGTGGCTGATGACTCATTTCATTGCATCATCATCACCCAAGAAGATTCTACTTAATATATCTATTCCTGTATGATAAGAATCCATTGATTCATCTGCAGACTAATGCTACTGATTTGATAGATAACACTGACATATGGATAGGCTAAGCATATAACTAATTGATTTGACTAAAAGCTAATCTAATTTAAACATCCAAGCAGTAGATCATAGCACTGCAGTAATGAGTGCTTATTCTTCATGATAGCTCAGTTCAGGGCCTTGGTGACTTGCTGGGTCTGATATATCCTTGCTCCAAAAACTGATTAATTTGATACACCATCTCTTCCAGTTTCAATGGCCTTGTTCTGTCAGGTGTCTTGCTCACAGTAGGGATTCACCTATTGTAACTTAGGAAATCTTTTAGACACAAGGAGTTCATCAAGAAGTAGTGATAACAGTTGAACAGTGGTCTATTCATGAAGAAGCTCAGTATTTATACCTTTGTAGAAGTTGTACAAGGGTCATTCTATGTTGGGAGGGTTTCTCAATAGTTGCAAGCAGCCTATCACATTTTCAGGCTTAATTCATTATGCTTGGTAAAGTGCCAATTGAACCTGAACTATTGAGAAATAACCATAGTATCATTAATTTGAAAGAAAGTGGCAAGGTTACAGCTGTAAAGAAGTCCTACAGCTGCTTACACTACTCAAGAATTGCAAGTAAATATTTAGCTGCCAAATGATGCCAAATAGTCCAATATTTTGGCACTCTCCCTGAACAGAATAATTTCTCAATCCCAATATCTCTTTGCAATTCTCAAGCTGTGACCTTGCTAGTAGCTTTTTGAGTATATCTGGCACCATTCTGTCAGCAGAGTAGTATACTAACTATACCATGTTATTTTCTACAGCTTTCCTCACAAGTGGTATATTACAGGTATGTGCCTAGTTCTGACATGACCAGTAGAATATCTAGCTAGTGACGTACAACCTTAGTTGTCCTGCAAACTTGAATTAGCTCATCTGAAGTTAAGCCCAAGTCTATGAGTAGTTTTTGTAACTGTATAGCATCCTAGTTGCTTAACAGGCAGCCATATGCTATGCCCTACTGTTAGAAAGAACCACAAATGGTTGTTTCCAGCAAATCCAAGTAATAGCTATGCCAGCATATAGAAAAGCAGGGTAACTGTCAATCAGATCCCTACCACAATATGGGTCACTATAGTCATTAAATTTTCACCCATTAGCTGCTTCAGAGTATTGCAGAACCATGCATATGGTACTTGGTAGATCTCTGCAAATCCACTGAACACTGCAATTTGATAAGATCCATATTTCTGCATTGGTTGACTGACTATTCCCATTGTCACAGCAATACCTTGACCTGTAATTACCATCAAGTGTATCCAGCTACCAGCTATTGATTGATAGGGAAGGTAATACTCCTCCTGCACCGCTTGTTGCCACATTGTAGCATCTGTACTTTGCATTGCTTGTTTCAGATTCTGAGGTCAGTTCACAAGGCAAAATAAGCTTCTTCATGGTCACTGGATGTCTGCCACCAGGATCCATGGTCATTTCTTACTCTAGCAGATCTCCTAACTAGGATAATCTGCTCTGATCTGGAACTGATAGATTTTTCTTCTGTCTCTGGCTGATTTGGGTATATATCTTCCTCATTAGTGATGGTAGCATTAGAAGGCAGCTAGTCAAAGATCTCAGTGGCTTTCTGATCAGAGTTTCCCTAAACTCAAGGTCCCTCCTTAGGATCAGCTTCTGAACTGTGCCATCAAGCACTCTATACTCTTAAGTATCTTCTTGATGCTCAAGAGATCCCTTTGTTACTTTTTAGTTCCAAGTATAATTATTTTTTGTCAGGGATGTTATGAATCATATCTCTGCCAAAGATCCTGATGTTTTGAAGGTCTGGTTTCTTTTCTGCGTATGTCTCAATGCTATAGAAATATATTGTGCTGTGCTTAGGCATTTATTTTGGATGTGTATTTGTTACAAGTCTTGATACAAGAGTTGTAGAGAAATAACAAGTTGGGCTGGTATTGTGCTTGCTAAGATTTGAACTGATCTATATTGAGGTTCTAGCAGCATCTTATATACACAAATAGTCCTGTTCATTGTTGCTCAGGCTTTTTCAAGTGCTGTATATTAGGAGTGTCTTCATTGATGATGAAAGTGTTATAAAAATTTGTAATTCCACCTGAATACTCACCTGACTTGGTCACTTACATCATTACCTTCAAATCTCAGAGAATACTGACCAAAATCCTTGTTGGGATTTACTTAGAATACTTTCACCAAAATATCAGGTACTCAGAACATGAAGATTCTCAAAGGGACACAAACAGCCCTATGCTTTGCACACATGTTCATGGGACCTTCCTAAGCCTATTCTATGTGTTTGTTCTGCCAAGACCATGTAAAAGTATAAATACTACCTCTTTATTCAATATATTATTAAGTGAAAGCCAAATGTTCTACTTGCTCTCCTTTTCACTTCCAATATCTCCAAGTCTCTTACAACAGAAAACATACTTAATGCTGTGGGAGAAGGAGCTCTCCAAGTAAACCCAGCAGCAATGAAGGATACCATACACTTACCTTCATAGAAGCACTTTATGTACCAGAAATAGCCAAGAACCTACTATCTGCAGCAATGCCACAGCAGAAGGATCCAGTTTCAGCTTCAACAGTTCTGGATGCAGGATGGTGTCTATATTGCTCTGGGGATCAGAGCTTGCATCTTTATAAGTTGACTTATATTCCATCATATCTGGAAGCCAATACAAGTAACTTAAATGAAGAAACACCAATGGTTTGGCACAGGAGATTTTGGCACATTTATTTTGATTATTTGTGAAAAATGATCAAGGATCAGCCAGTTTCTGGAGTAAAAATTGATCCCCCAGTTAATTTGGAGCACTGTGGACCCTGCATATATGGGAAACAGGCCAAAAAAGTGCTCAAGAGCTTTGAGTAATTAAAACTAAGAGAAAATTAGATCTAACTCACTTAGATATTTGTGGACCTGTGTAAAATATATTCTTAGGTGAGATGAAGTATTTAGCAACTTTCATTGATTATTATACAAGATACACACTAGTCTACTTCATTGAGAGAAAGGAAGTAGCTCCATCTAAGTTCAGGGAGTTTAAAGCCATGGTGGAGAGAGCAACTAATGAAAAAATCAAGAAAATACACTCTGACAATGGTGGAGAATTATACCTCAAAACTCTTCATCCACTTCTGTAAAATTCATGGCATAATACAAGAGACTACTGTACTGTACTCTTCATGGCAAAATGGAGTAGCAGAGCATGTAAACAGATTGATAATTGATATTGCAAGATCTATGATCCATGATCAAAAATTATCCTATGATTTTTGGACAGAATCAGTTGCCATAGCTGTATACCATGAAAACAGGAGTTTTCACAGAACACTTTTTGATTCTACCCTATTTGAAGCATGGAACGGATATAGACCAAGTGCAGAGCATCTATGAATATAAGGGTGTATAAGTGTGAGGTGTCTGAAGAGGCATAGGTGTCTCCATGAGCACATTTGTTTTCATTATTTTTCAACCCTTCCTGGCTGTCCTCCATGTACCAGCTCATCACATCCATGAGGGACTTGAAGGTAATGTTCTTGATTAGATTGGGAAATGGTAGTACCTGCAACTTGACTCATCTTCCTATTTCCACATGCATCCACTTCACAGGAAACTCCCAAAAGGTGAAGCAAGGCCCAATATTCTCCACACACCATGCAAGATGGAGTAGAGAATTGATACAGTAGCAGTAGAGATCTACACATTCAGCTTTATATTTGTAGTATAGCAGCTCAAATCCCATCAAAAACTCCTCACACAACAGCTGTAGATGCCTCAAGTTGGTATTGGGGATCCACTTCTGGATAAATATTTCTACAATGTCCACAAATGACTCCCAATGCTTCCAATGTACTCTTGGTAGGAATGGCTTCAGAACTCCGCTTAAATAAATACATATCCAGTTCATCCAGTCTTTGCATTTGTATTGTCACATATGAGTATGAATATTAATTGGAGCCTGTGAGAAGTACCAAGGGTTGTGGATACTCTTTAATATCTTGCCAATTCTTTCAAATTTCTCCAGTATCTTGAAGGGCTCATTTAGCTTGAAATGCGCAATGTACAACTTGGTCATCAGTATAGCGATACTGCTGAAAAGCAAATGCATTGCTCCCAGTGGAATGCTTTTACTCCAGCAGATATCCTTTATATTAAGTAGACTTGTTCCATTGGATAGTACCACATAGTGCCAACCTGTTTATAGTGCCAGATTGATCTGTCACTCTATGGCACCTTCTGGCACTATATTTTCTGCCATAATGCCAATGGTAGGATATAATTACTGCTAATTCTACTCAATCTTACTTATGTTGCTCAGGGTAGTGCTTTTCTTGCTTTATTTACTCTTCATAATGCTCCAGGCACATTTCTCTCAGTGGATATCTAGCCATATGAATATACTGTGCATTGATAAGTATCTTAGTTTTTTTAACTATTCTGCTGTTTTCTCCTATATATGACTTTCCTCTGTATTTACCTGCCAATATGCTGAATCTCTTTAGATATCCAAATGTATGCTCTACCCTCACTCTGAAATGCTTAAGAATCTGATTGTAGAGCGTCTTCTTCCTGCTAAGCACACCATTCCTTGGCTGCCTATAAGCTGAAATACATTTGAATCTCTGACAATCCTCTCCTATATAGGCTAGGTCTGCCATACATTTCTCCCCTCTACTGAATTCTGGATGATTCTCTACCCAAAGTGCTTTGTCATGCCTACTTCCAACAAATGGCACACTTATCCAGATGATGTTACCCTAAATGTCAGACAGTGCCTGAAACTTCACACAGCATGCCTTGTACTTGCCAGAATAAAAGTGCTGCTGCCCTCTAAAAGGTCTGTTAATCCTAATTGGGAAGGTATCCAAAATACTCCTTATATGGAACCTGTTGCTGAACACTCTGGAATATGGAAGTCTATTGGAGCTTCTGAACCAAGTACTCCAAGCTTACTCTAAGTGATTCATACCCTCTGCAAGGTAGTTCTCCATTGCTGTCAGCTGGGAATGAAAGCTTTTAGGACTTTTGTTGCCATTGATGGAGGGATGAAACCTTGTGGGGCAATAGTTATTGTTACAGCAGAGAAGCTTAAGAAGGGATCTCCTTGAGTAGATTGGGGTACATGGTCCACAGTACTTGGTACAGATTTCCTATAGTGTGTCAAAAAAAATCCAGTGGCAGTGATGGAATTGATGAGAAAAGACCATTCAGATGAGCAAGTCATATTAAATTGGTAGATGATCAGATTGAGGTGATATGAATCAACTTGACGTGATCAGCTTTATTTTTCTGATTTTCTATGCATTGTGATTAAATCTCCATCAATTGCCATGTATCCCATCATTATGTTGCAAAATTATCCCCAAACAATGGCTTGGTATTTTTATTGATGTTTTACTCACAAGTCTATAATCAAATAGGAAATCTGCAATTGCTGTGATCTGATCCATGTCAATGCAATCTAAAATGCATCATGCATAATATATGGAAAACTCAGCAATCACATTGATTTTCATATATATTTCATATAAGATCATGTTGATGCCAATACACCACTCTATTAGTATCCAAATCCATCACTATGGTCCCTATACCAAGTCTTAAGTCACCTTTAGTTCAACCCAGACAAAACCCATCCCCCAGCTCACAAGCATGGTCCAAACCAGAAAAGTCAATGTTGAATTTGTTTGAGTTCTTGCCAAATGATTTCAGTATGGCCCAAGTGTCTATGAGGAGCCTTCATACAGATATATGGGCACTACTCATTAATCTAGCAGATCTCAATACCTCAGAGAGTTGACGGAGATGGAAGAACCTGAGTAGAAAGCTGTGACATGATTTCTACATCAAGATGCCAGCAGATGTATGTAAGAAGATATGTAACAAGACAAGTATTGAAATCAAGAATGAGCAGAGAGTGAGGGGATTTGATGAGGAAGCCGCAGGGGAGCAATTTTGCATGCAGTTTGCTCAGTATGGGCCAGACGCATCTGTTTGTGCCTTGACTTTGGGAACCAAAGAGATTTTGAATGAGTTTTTGTCTCAAATGACTCATGTATTATGTGATATATCAGTAGAGCTAAGTGGCTTCCAAGAGCAACATACACAGGACTCATCCAGGCAGCTGTTCCAAAGTATTGGACAGAGGGTAAGTGAATACTTTGAGGAATCAGAAGGTGAGCTTCAAGAGGAAGAATACAGACCGCAAGCAACAACATCTATATTGTGCCAGCACACCTTGCTGTATTCCTTACCATCCCTTACAACTTCAGCATGCTGGTGCACATCAGTCTAAACTACACCAACACCCTTCACAAGAGTACCCTGCATTGAGGCAATGCATGCTGGATCAATGTGCATGCTCTAGAGCAAAACCACTGGAACTTGCCAAACTGCTCATTTAGTCACAAGTCAATTGGAGCAGGCCAAGTTGCATCAACAAGCATTATCATATCAAACTCAGCCAAGGGCCATGCAAGTGCATCAAGTCACATCTGCATGTGCCATTATACCTGACCATCAGCAAGTTTCTTCTGGTGAACTGACAGATGATGACCCACATGAAGTGCCTCCACCACCAGAGCCTTTGGCAAGTAAAAGAACGCGTCAGCACGTAGCACTGCAGGCTGGCTCAGTTGCGCCATATGGAGCAACTCAGCACAGCCAACCTGCAGCATTGCACTCATCAACTAGGAGGCAAAATACTGACTACAAATTCACAAGCAGCCAAGAGGATAGTCAACAAGAAAGTAGTTTGGTTGTGCAAAGAAAATCACTACCAAATGCTTCAGTAATAATCCATGTGAGAAAAACACCTAGGAGAAGATGATGAGATTGCATTGAATTACTATTATTTGTCATGTTCCAGACAACGCATGTTTTTTTGCAATCTGCATACAGCCATTGCAAATTGGTGATCACTAAATTTTTAATATAAGCAGTATCAAGGTTGTCTCACATTTGAGAGAGGACCCCTATAAATAAACACCCTGCATATGTATACATCATCTGTGGCACCAGTGCAGCCATTTGATCTGATTAGCACCTATACAATTGGTTGCGTGCTAGCTATGGCACCTTGTCCAATCACTAGGATTAGGGATTTACTTGCTTAATGGGCAAGATGGGATATTTGATGGCAAATCAGGTAGCTGTGTATTGGTCAAGGAGCCAATTGGTGGCTGTCAACTTTGGGATACTTCTGGACCAATTAACCACTGCAATACTATCCAGTTGGAGTGATTGTAGCCAAAATGGTAGGTATCAGTGTAATTCATAGTGTGATATGCACTTATTTCCATTTACATTAAAGAAACATATCCAAATACCAGATTTTACCTACCATAATAGAGGTATCCAATTGCGCTGTGGTAGGGTAAACATACCTCCCACAGACAAGTTTATTCATATAGTCATTATGATATACTTATCCATATTTTATCTTATCAGTATTATCCCATTCTTCTTTTGCCCATATTATCAGTATTATCCCCATATGATGTTTACCCTGATTAGTTATTAGCATTAGTTATCCCAGATGTTATTCAGCTTTGTGATCAGTAGATGTATCTATATAAGGCAAGTACCCGCGTCAGTACTCGTGACACATGACCTAGGTCTGTGTTACAATCTCTATCATTTCAATACCATGTATGGTATTTCTATGTTGCACAGGTTTCAGACTACTGATTCCTGATTGGTTGAGAGTGCTGTGCCTTTTAGAACCTTCCAGGACATTCTTGGCATATTTTTAGCTTGTAGTGATGTCATCAAGAATTCCACTGATACCTAGAATCTTCTAGAACCTTGTCATTAGTAATCACTTGGCAATCAGGAAAAGTATTTAAGGGAAAGCAATCCCTCATCAATAAATCATCCCTTCTATCAGTAACACTTCTACCTTATTGATTAGCAGTTGATCACTGCACCTGCCTTCAACAGTACATCTCAGACCTGCCATCAAGGAGCTTTTCAGGGTAGTGCACAAGACACACAGAGGCCTTTGGAGACACTTGGAGCACCTAGGAAGCTAGAGAAGCAGGAGCTTTTACCATAGTAACATATTGACAAAGACACCAGCAGTTTAGACACAGAGGTTATTGCACCCATCAGACACCTCACACACCTTGAGTTGTGTAGCTTCTCCCAGGAGTACCTCTACACCACCACATATTTGGCACCCAATGTGGGGGGTTTGACTGAACTGCCCCTAGAAGACTTAAGAAAGAACGAATTATCAAGACCATGGATCTACCTTTACCAGGAATGCAAGGAACTCCTTTCTTTGATGGAACCAAAGTTAAAGCTTTCATCAAGAGGTGGGAGCTTTTCTGCAGAGCCCACAAAATACCTGAGGCCATTATGGCTGAAGAGATGCCCCCCTACAGCACTGATGAGATCATGCTCTCATTATATGAAAGAAATGATCTGCTGACAAATTGGACCCTCTTGAAGAGCTACTTGATTGATGAATATGGAGAGAGACAAGTTGACTACACACTTCAAGACTTGGAGAACTTTGCTTATAGCAAGTTTAAGCTGCTACCATTGAAAGAATACTTGAGTGGCCTTGAGCAAATTGGAGAGTCACTGAAAGCCCAAGGAGTTATAACTGATCTCACTTTATCTGCCTATTTTCTCAGAGCACTACCAGAAGACCTGGTGAGAAGGATTGAAAACAATCCTACTGTGAAAGCTATGAGTTCACTGCCTGCATTTCAGTTAGCTAAGCAGATTCTACTTGCCCCTGAAGAAACCTCACCAATCAGAAAGCTTCTTTCAAGCTCAGCACAAAACCAAGATAGCCAAGACTTACTTCATCCCAGTAATCAAAGCACTCAAATTCAGGAGCTGACACAGCAACTAGAGAAACTCTCTTTGCTACTCACCGGCAAAGCATATGGGCAGAAGCCAGTAGAGAAAGAAGTCAAATATACATGCATGTGGTGTGACTCTGCCAACCATTCCAAGAGAAATTGCCAAGAGCTTCAGTCATTACTATCCACAGGTGATGTCCTATATAGTCCTCAGGGATACATAGTCAGTAAGCATGGTGACAAATTATCCACAGCATTTGGACAAGGAGGAATGAGAGTTCACTACAAGCAAGTCACCTCTCATACAAGAAAGGTTCAACTCCATGAAGAAGAAGATCATGACTACTTTGATCCAGCTGAAGTTCTGAACTTTGACTATGAGGACCCCAGAGAGGCCCAAGATCATATAGCTTCAATTTATGCTTCAAAGAGACACCATCCTGAAAAAATGGCTAATCCAGGCCCAGCAGCAAAAGTACCAAGATGTGAGCCAGAAGTTGTGATTGAGAAGAAAGCATCACCCCCATTAATTTTACAAGAGTCTGCCAAGGCCAACAACTACCACATGCAGCCTAGAGTCAAGCAAAATGGTACCCCAGAGGCTCTGACAAGTCATATACTAGGAAGCAACATATCAATCAAGGTTGGAGAGCTACTCAGTGTATCACCATCTGTAAGAAAGACTCTGGATGAGCATATCAGAATAAGAAAGCATCCAATTGAAGCAACTCAAGGCAACCAGGTCAGGACAGTTCAAGGAAGCCAAGATATCAGTAAGCTGCATCAAAGCCAGAAACACTACTACTCAGTGGCAACTGCAACAACTACAGGAACTGTGCATAATCAAGAAATCCTATGTCATATAGACAGTGGATCTGAGATATGTGTGATGCCTTTGGAGGCTTGGAAACAACTACCATGCAAAGACCTATTGCCCATAGACACCAATATCAATTGGAGCATGAAGGATGCCAACTCAGGGCAATCAAAGCTTTTAGGAATTATTCACAGCTTCCCTCTCATCATTGAAGGAATACCCCATGAGATCCCAGTATTCATTTGTGCAAAGGCTAACTTTGAATTACTTCTTGGAAGACCATGGGAAGTAAAAGCAAGAGCAACTGCAGTGAACTACCCAGATGGTTCAGCATGGTATACTATATACTCAGAGAGCCCAGGACTAACAGCAACCTTCTGTGGTGTGGACTCAAACAATATCCGATCAATGACATCATGTAGATTTCTATCTCAAGAAAGGACAGGTGGCTTCATTGAGGAAGACTGAGAGAGCACTTTGTTCTCCAAACTTACAGTGGTTAGCTAAAAAGTTCCCTGAAACTTTTTAGCTCAAGTGGGGGGTGGATGTGGTAGGGTAAACATACCTCCCACAGACAAGTTTATTCATATAGTCATTATGATATACTTATCCATATTTTATCTTATCAGTATTATCCCATTCTTCTTTTGCCCATATTATCAGTATTATCCCCATATGATGTTTACCCTGATTAGTTATTAGCATTAGTTATCCCAGATGTTATTCAGCTTTGTGATCAGTAGATGTATCTATATAAGGCAAGTACCCGCGTCAGTACCTGTGACACATGACCTAGGTCTGTGTTACAATCTCTATCATTTCAATACCATATATGGTATTTCTATGTTGCACAGGTTTCAGACTACTGATTCCTGATTGGTTGAGAGTGCTGTGCCTTTTAGAACCTTCCAGGACATTCTTGGCATATTTTTAGCTTGTAGTGATGTCATCAAAAATTCCACTGATACCTAGAATCTTCTAGAACCTTGTCATTAGTAATCACTTGGCAATCAGGAAAAGTATTTAAGGGAAAGCAATCCCTCATCAATAAATCATCCCTTCTATCAGTAACACTTCTACCTTATTGATTAGCAGTTGATCACTGCACCTGCCTTCAACAGTACATCTCAGACCTGCCATCAAGGAGCTTTTCAGGGTAGTGCACAAGACACACAGAGGCCTTTGGAGACACTTGGAGCACCTAGGAAGCTAGAGAAGCAGGAGCTTTTACCATAGTAACATATTGACAAAGACACCAGCAGTTTAGACACAGAGGTTATTGCACCCATCAGACACCTCACACACCTTGAGTTGTGTAGCTTCTCCCAGGAGTACCTCTACACCACCACAGCGCACATGATGCAAGCATTACAACTTGGCGCTGTGGTGGTGTAGAGGTCCAAGGGAGAGATACATCCATCACTTCTCAATTGTTTTGTATGTGTTGTAAGAGTTTTGGAGATATTGGAAGTGATTGGGAGAACAAGTAGATTATGTGTTTTTCACTTCATGATTTATTGAATGTAAAAGTAGTATTTATACATTTACCTGGTCTTGGCATTACAAACATGTAGAATAGGTTAAGGAAGGTTTCAAGAACATGTGTGCAAAGTTTGGGGCTGTTTGGACAACTTTGAGATTTTTCATGTTCTGGGTACCTGGTATTTTGGTGAAAATATTCTAAGTAAATCCTGACAAGGAATTTGATCAGTATTCTCTAGGATTTGAAGGTGATGATCTAAGTGACTAAGCTAGGTGAATATTTAGGTGGAAGTATGAATTTTTACAACACTCCTACTCAGCTAAATGTTCATACTGACTAGTCCTAATTTTGACCTAAGATATTCAAACTTGTCACTAGCTAATGGTGTGGTAAATATGTCTGCAATCATTTCATCTGTAGGACAGTAAACTAAGCTAACTAAGTTATTCTCTATAGCTTCACGTATGAAATGATATCTAATATCTATGTGCTTGGTTCTAGCATGAGAAGTTGGATTTCTACCTAATTGTACACACCCTTGATTATCTTGAAATAAAGTAATAGGCGTTTTTTGACATAGGCCTAAATCTGTAAAGAGTTTTCTTAACCATATTGCTTCTTTTGTAGCTTCATAGGCTGCCATATACTCTGCCTCTGTAGTAGAAAGTGCTACGGTTGGTTGCTTTCTTGAATTCCATGAAATTGCTCCTTTACAGTAAAGAAAGGTGTATCCTGTGGTGGATCTTCTGTCTTCCAAATTTTGTCCCCAATCAGCATCAGAGTATCCTACAAGATCCTGTTCTGAATCCTTATAAGTGTATCTTAAGCAGATATCAGCAGTTCCTTTTAGGTATCTAAAAATCTGCTTAACTGCTGCAATATGATCATATTGATAATTCTGATAATGTTTGCTGACAACTCCCACTGAATATGAGATACCTGGACGTGTTCCAAGCATTATATACATCAGACTGCCAACCATAAATTGATAAGGAAAGTCAGGGCTTTCAGTTGGTGCCAAGCTTTCTTGATTTGGATGAGTTTTGACCAAGTTAAGGTTTGTCTCCATTGGGGTAGCTGCCGGTTTACAGTCTTCCATTTTGTACTTCTTTAGTATATCTTGAATATACTTGGATTGGCTTAGGGTAATAGTCTGGGTACTTCTGTCTATGGAGAACTTAATCCCTAAGTAGTAACTAAGTTCTCCTAGATTGGACATCTTGAACTCCTTAGATAGGCTGGATTTAGTCTCTTCCAATGTTTCTAGGTTATTGGCGGCTATAATAAGATCATCCACATATAGAGCTAATAGAACTGAATTTGCTCTATCTGGCTTATAATATATACTATAGTCAGCATTACTCCTTTTGAAACTCAAAGATTCCAAATAAGAATCTATCTTACAATTCCAGGCTCTTGGTGATTGTTTGTGACCATATAGTGACTTTTTAAGCTTGCAGACCAAATGGGGGTTATCTTGGTCAACAAACCCATCAGGCTGGTCCATATACACATCCTCATCAAGTTCTCCATCCAAAAATGCAATTTTTACATTCATTTGATGACTAATAAACTTATATTTGGCTGCAATAGCCAATATTAATCTGATGGAATTAAACTTGGCTACCAGTGCAAAGGTCTCAGTATAGTCATGTCCTTTTGTTTGAGAGTATCCTTTGGCTACAAGTCTTGCTTTGTATCTTTCAATTGTACCATCAGCCTTGTATTTTGCCTTGAAGACCCATCTGCATCCAATTGATTTTTGGTTGATTGGTAATTTGACTAAGTCCTAAGTTTGATTTTCCATCAGGGCCTGATATTCCTCAGTCATTGCAGATCTCCAAAACTTTGTCTGAGGGCTATTTTGGGCCTCTTTTACAGTCTGGGGTTCATCAATATAGACTGAATAGGCATAGGCTAAGTTTGTACCCTCATTGATACAGTAACTTGGGTTATTTCTTGTCTGATTAGATCTCCAGGCATTTGATACTGGAATGATCACTTCTGGGATATTCCTGGGCACTGATTCTGGCTGAAGCATGGTTGTAGAGTCCTCTGGAGTGAAAAAATATTCATTGTTTTGCTCTGATTCAATCCTGACAATTGGTGGACTTGAGATTAAATTTTTGTCATCATCTGATGCCATTTTTTGTGAAAATTTTGAATTTTCATCAAACAGCACATCCCTGGACTTGCTCAGCTTCTTTACTTTAGTATTGTAGAGTCTGTATGCCTTACTCTCATTGCAGTAGCCCAAAAATATGCATTTTAAACTTTTTGGCTCAAATTTTGACTGATTTCCGGCCAGTTTTTTGGCATATGCTGTACACCCAAATATTCTTAGATGTTCTGCACTTGGTCTGTATCCATACCATGCTTCAAATGGAGTAGAATCACAAAGTATTCTGTTATAACTCCTTTTTAAGGTATACAGCAGTGGCAACTGATTCTGCCCAAAAATCATAGGATAATTTTTGATCATGGATCATAGATCTTGCCATATCAGTTATTGATCTGTTAGCTTGTTCTGCTACTCCATTTTGCTGTGGGGAGTATGGTACAGTAGTCTCTTGCTTTATCCCGTGAATTTTGCAGAAGTGGATGAAGAGTTTTGATGTATATTCTCCACCATTGTCAGAGCGTATTTTCTTGATTTTTTCAACAGTTTCTCTCTCAACCATGGCTTTAAACTCCCTGAGCTTAGACAGAGCTTCTTCCTTTTTCTCCATGAAGTAGACCCATGTGTATCTTGTATAATCATCAATAAAAGTGATTAAATACTTCATCCCGCCTAAGGATAAATTTTGCATAGGTCCACACAGATCTGAGTAAATTAGATCTAATTTTTTCTTAGTTTTGATTAAACCAGAGCTCTTAAACGGCTGTCTGGCTTGTTTCCCATATATGCAGGCTTCACAATGCTCCAAATTAGCTGGGGGATCAATTTCACTCCAGAAATTAGCTGATCTTTGATCATTTAACGTAAATAATCAAAATTGATGTGTCCAAATCTCCTGTGCCAAAGCATTGGTGTTTCTTCATTTAAGCTACTTATATTGGCTTCCAGATATAATGGAATATAAGTCAACTTGTATAGATTCTGATCTCTGATACCCAAACCAATATGGACACCATTTTGATCAGTGATCCTGCATCCAGAATTGTCAAAACTGAAACTGAGTCCTTCTGCTTACAGAGAGTAGGTTCATGGCTATTTCTGGTACATAAAGTACTTCTTTGAAGGTCAGTGTATGGCTTCCTTCACTGTTTCTAAGGTTTACTTGGATAACCTGTTGTAATAGTCTTGGAGATATTGGAAGTGATTGGGAGAACAAGTAGATTTTGTGGTTTTCACCTAATGATATATTGAATGTAAAAGTAGTATTTATACTTTTACCTGGTCTTGGCATTACAAACACGTAGGATAGGTTAAGGAAGGTCCCAAGAACATGTGTGCAAAGTTTGGGGCTGTTTGAACAACTTTGAGAATTTTCATGTTCTGGGTAGCTGGTATTTTGGTGAAAATATTCCTAAGTAAATCCTAACAAGGAATTTGGTCAGTATTCTCTAGGATTTGAAGGTGACAATCTAAGTGACTAAGTTAGGTGAATATTTAGGTGGAAATACAAATTTTTACAACAGTATGTGGGGTGTTCACTGGGTGCAATAACCTCTGGCAAAAGCTTGCTAGGAATACTTGAGTTCTGTCTCTAATCTAATGTGATGGGGAATGAGGCCACAAGCTTGTCAAGGGAAAACTACTGAGCTACAATACCCAACTTAGTTGGTTTCTTAACAAAAGTATGTGCTAGGTTCAGTATCCTTTGAGATGACAATGTACTAAAGCTTCCAAAGTCAAAACAACTGTAAACTCCACCAGCAGGGACTTGATAAGAATACAGCTGTGGTCAATAGTTACAAAGATAGAAAAGTATCTTTGCCTGTACAAGAACAAACTTGGGAAAGAATCAAATATAATAAAAGATACCTACTCTGAGTATTCCTCACAAGTAGTGCCTCCAAGGTCAGTTGGCTGTCAGCATGGTTTCCTGGGAGTGTCCTGTGGTCTGGGGTTGGAAGTTCAGGTAGCAGCAGGTAGCAGTGATCACACTAATCAACAAGTTGGTATACTGATAAAAGGGATGATGATTTATTGTTGAGGGATAGCCTCCCTAATAAACTTTTCTTACTGACTAAGTGATTACTAATCATGGTGTTCCAGAAGGTTCCAGATCTCAATAGAAATCTTAATGACATCAGAATGACCTAAGAATGTTCTAAGTAGGTGCCAGGAGGTTCTAAGAGGCAGAGCACATCAACCAGTCAGGAATCAGTACTCTGAAACATGTGTAACATAGGGATACCATATATGGTATGGAAACAGCAGGGATGGTGACACAGGCTGATCAAGTGTCACAGGTACTGGCATGGGTATTTGCCCAATATGAAGCACTTACTGCTAGTAATCATATATAAAGTGGGGGATAACTTATGCAATAAGGTAAGCAAGTGTGATAGTCAACTGGCTTATGGGATAGCACTGGTCAGGCAAGACAAATGGGATAAAACTAAAATAAGTGTAGTAGAGAAATAGGGAAGTAGAAAATATGGGAATGAGCACATCTGTCAGTGGGTGACACTGTGACCCCACTTCAGAGCAATCATTTGTTCCAACCTCATTGTGTCAGATTGTGCCATTGTGTGTAAGATTGTCCCTCATGGTGCAAAATTGTCCAAGAGCAATCCTGCTTACTAGTAGCTACAATATAGCACCCAACTGTTCTTGGAGACCACATAGTGCACTGCACGCCCTGGCATGGCACAATGGATCAAGTCTAGTGTCTCCAGTTTCCAATTGACTCCATATTCTGGCCAATGGCTTAGAGCTTGCCAACTTTGCTGTCATTGCATGCTGACTTATGCATGTTCTGTCTGTGGAAAGATGATGTTCTTAGTGCTGGTGCTTGGGTAATAACAATGTGTGTGAGTTATGGAGTAAATCCCCAGGATTTCACACATTTGAAGCAATACCGTCCATTGTGCCTGGAAAAACCTGCTATCTTGCTGATGGCTGGGGTATCTCCAATGCAGATAATAATTTGCACTCTTACATGATGGCCATTTAGTGTTATTCCGCTGGAAAGCATGCAAAGTTCATCCAGCCATGGATACAGGTAGCCATCCAGGTCAAATGGTGATTTAGGCCCAGATACCAGTGAGACTACCATTGGATTAATGCTCTGATACTGTTAGATAGGTGGCAAATTCAGATGGATGAGAGTCAGTGGCCAGCAGGATTTGCTGGTAGAGTACTTGTTTAATGAGAATCCATCAAGTGCTAAAGCAAAGGCATGGTCATACATACCTTCAAGTAGCCCTTGCATCTTGGCTGTTTGTAATGTTTGCCATCAAATATATGGAATATGTTTGTGCTTGATTGATATTGAGTGCAGTACTGTATAGCTTTGCAATATTTGTTGGACTGTATCAGCTTCCTCAGACAGGGTATGACTGGAATATGTCCGTAGTGTGAGCAATGTTTTCCCTCAATGATGGTGAATTCCTGACAATTTGGACATGTTACAATGGTAGCATTTTTAGATGTGAATGCCATGCAACTGTTAAAATATGCTGGAATCAGGACAGGCTCTGGATCATATGTTGCCAGCCACATTATAGTTGTCCACCTGTACCATATACATGGTAAGTTGCATCCCAGTATGATTTTGGCAAGAAGAGTAGTAAATCCTCAAAGCCCCCATTACTGATATTAGTGGAAACACACCACTTCTCTAGCCACAATATTACATCATTCATCAGTAGATGGATTACTGGGCTCACTTGGCTCCATAAAGAATCCTTGGCATTTGTTTCAACAGTTGTTGTCTCATTGCATATAGGGATTTGACCAGGCTCATATGTAGTACTGTTGTTAGGGGATATAGGCTCAAGTTCCATTAGTGAACCTTCTTTGTCAGAGCTATCACTCTGTGTGCCATATTCAGAAGGCTGAGGTGAGCCTAAAGGCATAATAAACTCACCTGACTCAGTTTGCACAAGGTGACAAAGACAGCCATGTACCAATACAGAAGTATCAACTGGCCAGCAAGATAATGTTGGTACAGTAGTGACCAATGAATGGTCAAATATGACTTGAGTGGCATAAAACTGGCTGTGATCCTTGTAATACTTCCTATGCTGTCTGTGTGCTTCATGGCTGAGAGGCTTGCCACAATAGCTACATGGTCTTTTTCTCTTCTCTTATGGCGTTGAGTTAAAGTAGTCTTGTCCATGGGGCAAACAGTTTGACCTTCAACAACGTAATGCTATTATTTCACTTTTTAGTCAATACTCATGTGAACCTAAGAGAGTCTTGTACTTGAGACATTGCACACACATGAATGTAAGATTCAATGATGACCTGCCATAGTAAGCATTATAAATAAAGTTATGGCACCACATATGCATATATATGTAACACTATTTCCCCTTTGGTTTGACTCACTTCCATATATGCAGCCAAGAAATAAAGCAAAGTCATCTGGTTCCCAACCAAACCCCACTGCTGATGGCAACAAAAGAATGGTTGGACAACAGCTTGGTTTGACATTCAGTGCAACAAGTGGGGCTACATCCAAAAAAGGCCTTGTGGACAGTGCGCCCATTGAAGGTAATAATGCGGACTCCTCATGCTCTCAGTCAAGTAGGCAATTGAGAACCTCTGCATAGCCACAAGCTGAACATTATGCTCAGGCAGATGAGAATGTAGCAAACACAGAACCCTCAGTTGAAGACCAGCAAGTAGTCATGATACTATTGCCACCACCCATATTTGCAAGTATTTTGTCAGCCCATACCAAAGCATTAATTAAGCAATTAGGTGCAGTGGCTGATAGGATAGATGCAATGAGCCAGAGAAATCAGGAGATAGTCCAGAAACAGGATGAGTAGACAATACATGTAGAGCAATCAATATCCCAGATAGAGAAAGCAGTATCTTTGCTGCAAAGAAGGAACTTAAGTAGCTCAATGTGACAGCCAAGAATTGAGCCATTTCCTAATGTGACAGCAGTGGAACACTGTACAGTCTTTGAAGTACAACAACACTGCCCAAAGATAAAGCCCACAGAAAAACCTATCACAGTGTGGGAGGGAGACAATATGGTGTATATACCAAAGCCTAAAAATCAACAGACATGGAAGATCCATGAAGCTGTGGAGTGCAATAATGAAGAGTGGGCTAATATACCAGAAGCTGTTAGAAGTCTAGCATACCATCACCTTAAGGCTGGCATACCATGGGACCATCAGGAACTCAAGGCCAAGCAGAATGCACTTGACTTGTTCCATGAGCATTATCCTGGATTCAAACAGGCAAACAGATTTTGGGCCAGCATTGGTAAAATAAGAAAGTATCTTAAGAATAGCAGAAACTTTCAAAGGCAGAAGGACAAGGGTGCCATGGCTAACAACAAGTGACTTCCTCAAGAGCCTGCTACAAGCAGGGCTGAAAGCTCCAGACCAGCATCAAAGAGATGTTGGGTAGCTGGAAGAGTGCCAATTAGGGACAAGCAGGCAGACATGGATGCACCAGCACCACATTAGACTTGTTCCATTGTACCATGCTGGGGTGTGCGGCGCAATTTGTGGTCTCTAAGAACAATTGGGTGCAATATTGTAGGTACCAGTAGGCAGGATTGCTCTTGAACAATTTTGCTCCATATGGGACAATCTTGCACACTATGGCACAATCTGACACAAAGAAGTTGGCACAAATGATTGCACCCACTTGTAATGTTTGCAACATGTGCGCAATTGGATACCGCTATTCCGGTAGGTAAAATCCAGTATTTGGATATGTTTCTTTTTAATGTAAATGGAAATAAATGTGTATCACACTATAAACTACAGTGATACTTACCACTTTGGTTACCGTCACTCCAATTGGATGGTATCTCAGTGGTTAATTGGTCCAAAAGTATCCTGAAGCTTTCGGCTCCCAATTGGCTCTTTGACCAAAGCACAAGCTTCCTGATTTGCTATTAAATATCCCATTTTGACCATTAAGCAAGTAAATCCCTGATCCTAGTGATTGGACAAGGTGTCATAGCTAGCATGCAACCAATTGTATGGGTGCAAATCAGATCAAAGGGCTGCACTGGTGCCACAGATGATGTATATATATGCAGGGTGTTTATTTATAGGGGTCCTGTCTCAAATGTGAGACAACCTTAATATTGCTTATATCAAAAATTCAGTGATCACTGATTAGCAATGGCTCAATGAGGATTGCAAAAAAAATGTGTTGCTTGGATCATTACAAACAATAGCAATTCAATGCAATTGCATCATCTTCTCCTAGGCTTTTCTCTCACAGGGATACTACTAAAGCATTTGGTAGTGATTCACTTTGCACACCTAAACTACATTCTTGTTTGCTATCTTCTTGGCTACTTGTGTATTTGTAGTCAGTATTTTGCCTCCTAGTTGATGAGTGCAATGCTGCAGCTTGGCCATGCTGAATTGCTCCAGATGATGCAACTGAGTCAGCCTGCAGTGCTACGTACTGATGTGCTCTTTTACTTGCCAAAGGCTCTGGTGGTGGAGGCACTTCATATGGGTCATCATCTGTCAGTTCACCAGAAGAAACTTGCTGATGGTCAGGTGTAATGGCATGCGCAGACACAACTTGATGCACTGGCATGGCCCTTGGCTGAGTTCAATGTGATGCCGCTTGTTGATGCAACTTGGCCCGCTCCAATGGACTTGTGCCTTTTTGAGCAGTTTGGCAGGTTCTGGTGGTTTTGCTCTGAAGTGCATGCGTTGACCCAATACGCATTGAGTCAATGCAGGGCACTCTTGTGAAGGGTGTTGGCATAGCTTGGACTGATGTGTGCTTGCGCTCTGAAGCTGCAAGGGATGGTAAGGAATCCAGCAAGGCATGCTGGTGCAATCTAGACAATGTTGCTTGCAGTCTGTATTCCTCCTCTTGAAGCTCACCTTCTGATTCCTCAAGGTATTCACTTACCCTCTGTCTAATACTTTGCAACTGTTGCCTGGATGAGTCCTGTATATATTGCTCTTGGAAGCCACTTAGCTCTTCTAATATATCATGTAATAAATTAGTCATTTGAGGCAAAAACTCATTCAAAATCTCTTTGGTTCCCAAAGTCAAGGCACACACAGACGCATCCAGCCTGTATTGTGCAAATTATGTGCAAAATTGTTCCTGCGCAACTTTCTTATCAAATCCCCTCACTCTCAGCTCATTCTTGCTTTCAACACTTGTCTTGTGATATATTTTCTTACATATATCTGCTGGCATCTTGATGTAGAACTCATGCCACAGCTTTCTACTTTGGTTCTTCCATCTCTGTTGACTCTCTGAGGTATCAAGTTCTGCTAGATTAATGAGTAGTGCCCAAATATCTGTATGAAGGCTCTTCATAGACACTTGGGCCATACTGAAATCATTTGGCAAGAACTCAAACAGATCTGACATTGCCTTTTTGGTCCAGACTGCGCTTGTGAGCTGGGGGATGGGTTTTGTCTGGGTTAAGCTAAAGATGAGTTGAGACTTGGTATAGGGACCATAGTGATGGATTTGGATACTTATACAGTGGTGTATTGGCATCAACCTGGTCTTACATGAGATATATATGAAAACTAATGTGATTGTTGAATTTTCCAAATATTAGACTTGTTCCATTGGATAGTGCCACATTGAGCCATGAGTGCCAAATGATGCCATAGTGTGCCAGAGAGGCCAGGTGAGCCTATACTTGGCCACAGAGTGTAAAACATATCTCTGCATCTTCATGCAAAGCAGCCCCAGTGTTTCATCCATGATGCAGGAGAAAATCCATTTTGTGACATTTTTTTGAGGACCAATGTTGTGCAGGATGTGTAAGAGCACAGAAGAGCTGAAGACATGCATCAGGTACACAATACCCATGGCACTTGGAATCTAGCTCCTGTGGCTTGAAACATGTCACAAAAATGCATGGCACTATCTTGGTCCACTGGTGCTGTCTGACACAATATTTAATTATTAGCCCTAAAGTCAGATCTATACAAAGCACTTATAGTGCCAGACAGTACCAGTGGACCAAGATAGTGCCATGCATTTTTGTGACATGTTCCAAGCCACAGGAGCTAGATTCAGAGTGCCATGGGTATTGAGTACCTGATACATTTCTTCAGTTCTTCTGTGCTCTCACACATCCTGCACAACATTGACCTAAAAAAAAGGTCAAAAAATGGATTTTCTTCAACACAATGGGTGAAACACAGGGGTAGCTTGGCATGAAGAAGCATAGCTATGTTTCACACTTTGTGGCCAAGTATAGACTCATTTGGCCTCCCTGGCACACTATGGCATCATTTGGCACTCATGGCTCAATGTGGCACCATCCAACAGAACAAGTCTATGATGCATAATGCATCTTGGATTGCATTAACATGGATCAGATCACATCAATTGCAGATTTCCTATTTGATTATAGACTTGTGAGTAAAACATCAATAAAAATACCCAGTCATTGTATGAGGATGATTTTTGCAACATAATGATGGGATACATGGCAATTGATGGAGATTTGATCAAAATGGATGGAAAATCAGATAAATAAAGCTGATGGTGCCAAATTGAATCAAATCATCTCAGCGCAATCCTTCCCAATTTTAATATGACTTACTCAGCTAAATGGTCTTTTCTCATCAATCCTATCACTACCACTGGATTTTCTTTTGACACACTAGAGAAGATCTATACCAAGTACTGTGGTCCATCTACCCCAGTCTGCTCAAGGAGATCCCTTGTTAAGCTTCTCTGCTATTACAAGAACTATTGCCCTACAAGGTTTCATCCCACCATCTATGGCAACAAAAGTCCTAGAGGCTTTCATTCTTAGCTGACAGCAATGGAGAACCACCTTGCAGAGGGTATGAATCATTTAGAGCAAGCTTGGAGTAATAGGTTTAGAAGCTCCAATAGACTTCCATATCCCAGAGTGTTCAGCAACAGGTTCCATATAAGGAGTATTTTGGATACCTTCCCAATCAGGATTAACATACCGTCTAGAGGGCAGAGGCACTTTTATTCTGTCAAGTACAAGGCACACTGTGTGAAGTTTCAAGCACTCTCTGACATTGAGGGTAACATCTGGATAAGTGGGCCATATGTTGGAAGTAGGCATGACAAAGCACTCTGGGTAGAGAATCATCCAGAATTCAGTAGAGGGGAGAAATGTATGGCAGACTTAGCCTATATAGGAGAGGATTGTCAGAGATTAGGATGTATTACAGCTTATAGGAAGCCAAGGAATGGTGTGCGTAGCAGGAAGTAGAAGCTCCACAATGAGATATTTAATCATTTCAGAGGGAGGGTAGAGCATACATTTGGATATCCAAAGAGATTCAGCATAATGGTAGGTAAATACAGAGGAAAGTCATATATAGGAGAGAATAGCAGAATAGGTAAAATAGTTAAGATACTTATCAATGCACAGTATATTCATACAAGAAGACATCCACTGAGAGAAATGTGTCTGGAGCATTATGAAGAGTAAATAAAGCAAGGAAAGCACTACTCTGAGCAACATAAGTAAAATTGAGTAAAATTACCAGTAACTTTAACCTACCACTGGCATGATGGTAGAAATTATAGTGCCAGATAGTGCCAGATCAATCCAGCACTATAAACAGGCTGGTACTATGTGGCACTATCTAACAGAACAAGTCTATTTATCAAGGAAAAAGTGCTGTACCACTCAAAAAGCACCCAGTCAAAGTAGCAGTGAAGGACCTGGCAATGATAAAAACCAGCTGCTTTTACAGGCACCCATCACAACTTTGGTTGAGAGCTCAAGACAAGTGGGAAAGAAACATCAGGTTGCCAGAAAAGTGCCAGCAAGGGACAAGCAGGCCTAAGCAGATGCATCAGAGCAGAATTTATCCTGGAGAAAACATAGTTCTTTACAAGAAGCTCTCAGACAAAGTGGTAGTGAAAGACCTGGCAGTGATAAAGGAAAAGGTAAAGGGAGAAATGTCTACCCAAGCCTGAGACTGGGAGGCATGCAAAAAAAACTGTAGTTCTAGCCAATTAATGCTGCAAGCCAGGAACAGACTGAATCCCATAATAGCCAAGAAGAATTACCAACAAGAAGGCAGCTGCTTTCACAAGAGTTGGAAGTGCAGCCAGTTGAGCTGCACTCCAGCAAGGTAGATGAGTTTGCTGAAAAAGGCAACTTGTCCACCACAGCCTCCACATCCTCTATTGTTAACAGAGTGGAGATCCCACTGACAGACAAGGCTACAATGTTAAGAGCTTGAAAGACTATCACAATGCCTTCAGTGAAATTTTGAAGACTATCACAATGCCTTCAGTGAAATTTTGGAACATTAATAGGCACACCAAGAGGTTGCAGCACTTCTTCAAGAGCAGTGCTCAAGAAAACGCACTGGAATATTGCAAGGATTTATTGCAAAGACTGGCAGATGAGGTGCTAGACCTTGCAGTGCAGGCTGAAGGCCAGGACATGTGGGAACCAATGAATGAGCAGTGGCATAAAGCTATTGGGTTCCTGCCAAAGTTGTGGAACAAGAGTGTTACAGCAGAAATACATATTGAGTGGTGGATCTTGATGGAGTTACTTGTTGAGTGTGGGGTTGGGCATAATGTTAGTGTAGGGTATAGGTACTTGCATAGGTCAATACAATTGGCAATTGAGGTACAACTGAAGTTTCAATGGAAATAAGTCAATTTGTACGCATGAAAAGTAAGAGAAACAGTTGAGTCAGGAAGTAAGGAGTGTGAAAAAGAGGCAATAGCCCATCAATGCACACAAATGTAGGAGGCAATAGAGTGTCTGGGATCACAAAGTAAGCAAATTAGCAGGGAACCAGTCAAAAGCCACTTATAGATTGTTGTGATGAAAAATTTTGACTAAATTTTTTGTGAAATCTGGGTAGCAATTATTTTTCAACAGTCTCTGGACAGTGTCCTGACAGGATCAGTACCTCTTAGTCATGGGACTTTAACTTTGTGACGGCCTTTGATGGGATCATCTTGATAATTAAGAGCCTGGTATTGCAAGATAGATTCTCATTTGGAATCTTTGAGTTTCAAGAGGAGTAATGCTGACTGTAGAATATAATATAAGCCAGATGGAGCAAATCCAGTTTTATTGGCTCTATATGTCCATGATCTTACTATAGGTGCCAATGACCTAGAAACATTGGAAGAGACTAAATCCAGCCTATCTGAAGAACTCAAGATATCTAATCTAGGAGAACTCAGTTACCACTTAGGGATAAAGTTCTGCATAGACAGAAGTACCCAGACTATCACCCTAAGCTAATCCAAGTATATACAAGAAATACTAAAGAAGTATCAAATGGAAGACTGTAAACCAGCAGCTGCCCAAATGGAGACAAACCTTAGCTTGGTCAAAACTTAGCCAAATCAAGAGAGCTTGGTGCCATCTGAAAGCCCTGACTTTCCTTATCAACTGTTGGTTGCCAGTATGATGTATACTATGCTTGGAACACATCCAGATATCTCATATTCAGTGAGAGTTGTCAGCCAGCATAATAAGAACTATTGATCAGATCATATTGCAGCAGTTAAGTGGACTCTTATATACCTAGAAGGAATTACTGATATCTGCTTAAGGTACACCTATAATGACTCAGAACAAGATTGTGTAGGACACTCTGATGCTGATTAGGGACAGAATTTAGAAGACAGAAGATCCACCACAGGATATACCTTTTTCCATTGTAAAGGGGCAATTTCATTGAATTCAAGAAAGCTACCAACTGTAGCACTTTGCACCACAGAGGTAGGGTAGATGGCAACCTGTGAAGCTACCAAAGAAGCAATGTGGTTAAGAAAGCATTTTACAGATTTAGGCCTATGTTGCTAAACACCTATTACTTTTTTCAAAATAATCAAGGATGCATACAATTGGGTAGAAATCCATCTATTCATGCTAGAACTAAGCACATAAATATTAGACATTGTTTCATACATGAAGCTATAGAGCATAATTTAGTTAACTTGATTTACTCTCTTACAGAAAAAATGATTGCAGACATATTTACCAGGCCATTAGCTAGAGACAAGTCTGAATATCTTGGGTTCAAATTAGGACTAGTCAGTATGAACATTTAGTAGAGTGGGAGTGTTGTAAGTATTTGTAATTCCACCAAAATACTCACCTAACTTAATCACTAGGCTCATTACTTACTAATCTTAGGGAATAGTGACCAAATCCTTGTCAGGATATACTTGGACTATTCTCACCAGAATATCAGGTACCCAGAACATGAATATTCTCATTGTTGTCCAAACAGCCCCAAACCTTGCACACATATGCTTGGGAACTTGTTAAGCCTATAATACATGCCTAATATGCCAAGATCATGCAAAAGTATAAATACTACTTTACATTCAATGTATCATTAAGTGAAAGCCATATAATTTAGTTGTTCTCCCAGTCACTTCCAATATCCCCAAGACTCTTACAACATAATTCAGTATCCAAGATCAGGAAGTGAGAAAAATGGCAGCTGACCAATCTGAAGCAACTTAAGAACCATTGAGATGAAAATCTTGATCAAGTTTTTGGTAAGATCAGAAGTGCATTTTTTTCCAATGGTGTTTGCATGATGTCCTGATGGCATCAATACCTCTTGGTTGCAGGATTTGAATTTTGTGATGGCTTTCTGACTGAATCATCTCAGTTATTCTGCATAGAGTGAGTTAACTGAATGTCACAGAGGTGTTTATACTTTCACATGGTCACAATATGACAATCATATGTAATCCAATCAAAATGGTCTTAAGAGCATTTGTGCAAAGTTTGGAGTGCTGTGAACAGCATTGAGACTTATGATTTTCTGAGCACCTGATATTTTGGTGAAATATTCCTGGTGAGTCCCAACTAGGGATTTGGGCAGAATTCTTGAAGATCTGCAGAATATGATCTAACTGACTGAATTAAGGGAATATTTAGGTGAGATCAAGATGCTACAACAAAAAGGTGCTGCTGATACCTGCTCAATGTACAGGACTTTGTGGATTTGGAGAATATGCTGATATCTTGCGCAATAAGTCCCAGGTGAATAAATCACAATTTGTCAATAAGCTGAACAGAGTTGTAAGGTGTGTTAGTAGCGTGATGTAAGCCAGGTAATCACAACCATCAATACCACCAGAAAAATCCTTGTAAACCCCAATCTTGAATATTCAATGGGGTGGTAGGTATCCAGGAGGTTCTGGTAGCTTGGGAATCTAGATGGTAGTAAAGCTATGAGCATACATAAAATCCAAAGCCGAGTTAATGGATCCACTGCTGTATAAAAGACTCTTGAAGGGCTGAAGGACATCTGGATACGTATCAGCTGTGGGAAAACTGCCAGCAAACCAGCAGTTAAGCAAGTGTAGAGTTTCCTGACATCCGTCAGGCAAAAGCCCGTAATGTGCGGCAATTTGTTGGTCAACATAATGGGCTACAACATCGTAGAGTGTAACCACCTATAATCCCTCAGTGATTTACATACATCAGCAATGCTATTTACCAACGAGACGACTCAACAAGTTGGAACTTGCAATCTTCGGCGATCATTAAGTCGTGGCTAAGTGCAATATTGATTTACCGTAGGCATGGTATTTTGAGTGTTCGTTCTATATCACTCTACATCTCCCGGAGAGGCTGTATATGTACTTCCAAATCTTCCCCACTGCCACCGCAACTCTCAAGAGGACAGCCTGGGTGCATAATATCTAGTGTACAGTGGAGGTCGCAGTCGTAGAGTAGTAACCAGCCACCCCACGCCTGGAGCTTGATACTCTGTGTCACTATATGAATAAAGAAGATATTAATGCCGTTGTCTAGAAGCTGTTAGTTGGTGGACCAGCAAGGAAACACCTGGATAGATATCTGAGGCCAAATGAACAAGGGATCTCGAGCAGGTCCCAGTTTACCGCGACGGAAGAGCCAAGTGACTCTGAAAGGAAAGGTTAGGTCAAGAGAGGGAGCCATGGCGATTCACATACGTATCACCCGGTCAAAAGCCCAAAACACCCATCGTAGCATTTTGGACGGTCGCAGCAAGTGAGGGGAAAGCAAGGTGGGGTCAGGAGCCAGGGATTGTCTACCGATATAATGAGGTTTATTCTGGATATTCTATTTGTTGTAATGATATTGTCAAGATGGTGCTCAAGACATTCCGAGCGGGTATTCGAGGGATATTTCTTGGGGGATTAGGTGGTGATTCTTGGGTGATTAGTAGGTGGTCTAACTCGCCTAGATGGCATTGCGAAGGGCCAACCCGATCATGACGACGCCAGGGATGGTCAAGGCGCCAAGGGAGTTTCCGTTGTTACGGTTCACCACGGGGATGGGAGTTGAATGCTTTGTGGGGCTAGATTGGGTGGAAGAGGTGGCGAGAGTTGAGGCCTTACTACTGCCGGTGGATGTGGTGGTTGGAGTGTTTACAACGGCTGCTGATGAGGATGAGGATGGGCTGCTGGAGGCGGTCGAACTCTCCACTGTGGAGGGAATGGAGGATTCAGTCGGGGTGGATTCGAGACTAGTGCTCGAGGCCAAATTCGAGCCATTCTCGGCATCAAGGGAGGAGGTAGGCAGCGAGACATCGGTGGATGTCTGTACGCTCAACTCGTCACTAGGCTTCACGGAGTCCTGGGAGAGAACGCACCAGACCAAACCGAGGAAGACCAAGCCGCTGGAGAAACGCATGTTGTATTTGTATTGGAGGAGAGAAGATTGACTGGTTCAATCTCGGTTCGACCTCGAGCCATTTATACTGGACGCCTAGCATTGGTGAGCAATCGGAGATTTAGGTGGATTCGCTTATGCAGGAACCATCGGAGCCGGAAGCAGCCCTACTATTGTGTAGGGTGCAGGTTGATCCGAATCCAACCAACCTACATCCCAGCTGGATTCGATCGGTGGAATGCGACTTGATTTAGCGAAAGTGGATTTTTTTTTTCCTTAATTCCAGTGGGATTACGTCGAATGTTGGGCCAGCGCAAAGTTTGTTAAAATTTTCGAGATCCCCCTCTTCTCTCTTCCGTAGACACGTAAATCCCCTCCCTGACCTTGCTCCACCGGACGTAGCGAAAAAAAGCAATGAAATTAGTGAGGTTTGTGTACCTTCCAGTGTTGCCACTACCATCGTGTATCCCTACTTGAGTTGGTGAGGGGGCTATTAGGAGGTGTGTAGGCTTGATTGCCAAGGAACTTTGTACGTTCTCTATGACGCGATCCACAGAAACCCAGATAGCATTTCGACGTGTTTCAACCCAAACATCCCAGTGACACCACCCAAGCCCACCCTCCCCCTCACCCGAACCTCCAGTAGTCGCACCACGCACCACGGATTCCCTTTCGCACCATCAACCGGGAAGCTAACTGGGTTTCTCTATTGTTTAGGTTTTTGATGAAGCTCAGTAACGAGACGGTTACCATAGAGCTGAAGAACGGCACGGTGGTGCACGGAACCATCTCTGGTAAGCCCTTCTCCGACGGCTGTCCCGGCACCTTGAACCGCTAATGAAGTTGATTTCGTTTCTAGGAGTTGACATGAGCATGAATACACACTTGAAAACCGTCAAGATGACGGTCAAGAACAAGGATCCAGTCAACTTGGACTCGTTGAGCATCCGTGGAAACAACATCCGCTACTACATCCTTCCCGACAGTCTGCCTTTGGACACTTTGTTAGTGGACGATTCACCCAAGGCTAAAGGAAAGAAGAGGGACACCCCCGCGGTTGCTGCACGTGGACGTGGCCGTGGCCGTGGTACTCGTGGTGGTGGTCGTGGCAGACGCTAGAGAAGCCCAAGCGAGCCGACCGAAGGTTCGGGCTCCATTGACTTAGATGAACTCTCTGGAACTACCACCTTGGGGGCCCTGTACCGCATATTAGGTTTTGATATTTTCGGTAGTGCACCGCTATCACTATAATGAATCCTGAGTGCAACCCTCAACTTTATCTGTAAAATTCTTATAATAAAGGAAAACAAGCAAGCTTCGATGGTTTCCACCCCCCTAGAGACGGCAGTGGCCAACGTATCTCGGGTGGGGTATCAGGTCTCTGATGCTCTCCATGCCGGTGATGTATTGGATGTATCTCTCGAACCCAACGCCAAAGCCACCGTGAGGCACGGTGCCGTACTTCCTGAGGTCCAGATACCACTGATACTCCTCCGGACTCAGGTTACAGTCGGTCAGCTGTTGGTGCAGTTGGTCGTATCGCTCCTCCCTCATGCTGCCACCGATGAGCTCGCCCACGCCCGGCACTAGGAGATCCACGCAGCTGACGGTCTTTCCGTCCGGGTTGACTCGCATGTAGAACGGCTTCAGCTCCTTCGGGTAGTCAGTTACGAACACCGGCCCGTTGCAGTACTCGCCAGCCAGCCATTTCTCGTGCTCGCTCTGCAATCCATGGCCCCACTTCGGCTCGAATTGGAAGGGCACCTTGGACTTCTGCAAGATCTCCACCGCCTCGGTGTAGGTCATCCGGACGAAGTCCTTGGATAGCACGTGGTCGACGCGGGCGCGGACCCCTTTGTTGACCCATTGGTTGAAGAAGTCCAGATCATCGCTGGAGTGGTCGGCGATGTATTTGGTGGTTTGTCGGATGCACGCTTCGGTGAAGTCCAGCAACTCGTCCAACCCGTCGAGAAAGGCGATCTCTGCCTCCAGCATCCAGAACTCCGACAGATGTCTGGAGGTCAGGGATTCCTCAGCCCGGAACGCAGGGTTGATGGTGTACACTCTGGACATGGCGCATGCCATAATCTCCAAATGCAGCTGTCCAGATACCGTCAGATATGCTGGGTGATCGAAGAATTCGGAGGGCGCCGGCGACGTGGGCTTGTGGACCCGGTCAGGATGGGACCGATTCCCGCTGACCTTGAACACCTCGCCGCCGCCTTCACAGTCGTGTGAAGTGATGATGGGTGTGTGTACTTGTAGGCAATCCTGTGACTACACGAAGGGAAGCTCTCGGGTTAGGGCAAGGGGTGGGGTGGGATGGCGAGGATGATCTGGGCTCATACTTGGAAGAAATTTTGGAAGCCAAGAATGGCCGAATTCCGGAGTCTCAGCACGGAGTTCATGGTTTTGGTTCTGGTGCGTAGGTGAGGCAACTCACGTAGAAACTCGAAAGTATGTCTCTTCTTTTGGAGGGGGTAGGACTGTTGGAGGGTGGGGTGGTATGAGTAAAAGTATGTTTCCAGCCGTACTTGCACCGGTGAATGGCTTTCCACTGACCTCGTCGCAGGAGCCGATGATTTGAATCTCCTCCACCTGGAGCTCCTTCTCTTGCTCCTTCCCGGGGCTCTCCACGAGTACGCCTTTCAGCTGCACACAGGTTCCAGATATCAGGCTAGAGAATAGAGAAGAGAAATGGCGGGGAATTAGCCTTCACCTACAACTACTGTGGCCGGTTCTCTACCCACCCTTTTGCCTGTTCGCTTGGTAAAATGGCCTGAATCCCTTTAAGAGAAGAGCCGTCCGAAACCTCCGCAAAGGCGATTTGTTTTTGCTTACGCACGGTTCTAACCCAGCCATTGACCTTGACTTGGTTGCCAACTTGATTGCTCAGCAAGATACCCTTGATTGTTTTGTCGCGGAGTGGGGCGTCCAAGTTGAGAGTGCCGTATCTGCGTACCCTTGGCAGCTCCCCTCCGCCGCATCGTAGGAAGCCACCCGACCACCTTTTTGTGTGTGCGAACAGTGTCGATTGAAACATGATTGGGAAAACGCGCGAGTTCATTTGACCGTTGTATCCTTGACCATATCAAAATTTTATTTCCACTGATTTCGCTTCTTATTGGGGAGCGATCCGAAGATTCATCGAGGGAAATTGTGGCTTTGATGATCGTGAGTGAAATAGTACATTAATTTATGATACATTCTGTTCTAATGGATGGCTAGGGCTGGGCTGCGACTCTCAACATTCAGGGCTAGTTGGCCTTCTTGGTGGCCCATTCTTTGAGGGTTTCGTCGTCCACGTAGTCATATCGCCATATAAACGAATCTTCTCCGGCGCACACCACGTTTCTGGTTCGAACGGTTAGGATTGCAAAGACACGTACGCCATACCGGGAGTCCTTACCTGCAATCTCTCGAGAAAGCACAGCATCTAACAGCCTTGGTGGACCTTCTGTGGCGCAGCTCGGTGACCAATTTCCCGCTCTCGATATTGTAGATGTAAACAGCACCGACGCTACTGCCAACGCAAAAGAATTTGTTGTCCATACTAAAGGGATATGGCTTAGCGCAGATTCCGCGGCAAGGGGGTTGAGTGATTTGGCTAACCTGACATCAAACCGGCATCGGTTGTGGGCACTGTTGCGTATGTGGAACGTCTTTATAACCTACAAATGAATCCCAACGGTGAGGCTGGAATTCGGTGCTTGCACTGCTGGATGTACACGTACCTCAAGGGTGTCAGGGTTCCACAGTTCAGCCTTTCCGTTGATGGATTTAGAAAGAATATTGGCTCCAACGTATCTCATGCAGTCTATGGTGTTGGCTTAGCGACATGGCGCGGTGCCGAGAGATAGGGAGGCTCTTTACCTATACATCCAGCGTGCATCTTCTTTCCGGAGATCTTGAGTGTGCCCTGGTCGATGTACTGCGGCTCGGATGAGTTGGTCATATCCGGAATGGCCCACTCGCGTATGTCCCCATTGTACCCGCCAGTCAAGAAGGAGGACCCGGTTGGGCTGAAGCACTAACATATGTGCGCAGGTTACCACGAGGAGAACTGCACAGTGGATCCAAATAAAGCTACAATACCAAAACCGAGGCCTTGACGTTGTAGACACACAGGCACTTCTCGCTATCTACGTGCCACAAACGTACGGTCCCGTCTTTTGATGCGGAAAGAAGATGCTGATCATCTCTGGGCGATACTTGAAGATCGGTAATCCCGCCTAAATCAAATGATTAGCTTGTGGTCGGTTCTATGGGGAAACGTACTGACCAGTATGTCCTTCAAGTTTACGGATCTCCTTTGAGCAAGCAACGCTCAATATGTGAATGTGGCTATCTTGGCCGGCGACGGCAAGCAAAGCGTCATCGTCCCGATGTAGCCAGCAGCAAGTGAACAATTCCTAGGAACCGGTTGGTAAGTATTCTCTTCGCGAAATGGACGACACCCAGGCCGGCAGTTGGGACGAACCTGAGAGGCAGTGGCTTTTCCATTTCGATCCTCGCTCAGGAGGAAATGGGACATGATATCCAAGTGGTCACCACAATGCTCATTGTCATAGATATTCGCTTGGGTATCTCCAACCGAGGCGAGTATGTTACTGCTATCTCCGTCGTCACGCTCCACAGCGCCGCGCTTGTCGAACGTCTTGTTCAGGTCCACACCGAAGGGCGCGGTATAATTTTTGGCGTTGAGATGGAACGACACTTGGTTGATTTCCCGACCATGGTTCTCCTTCACAATGCGGCGAAGCCTGAGGTTTTTGAAGATCTTTTCCTGTTGTTGGTCTTTGGTCAAGACCTTTGGCACCGTGTCTGCGTTGACCGGGGTCTCCTCAGCCTCTTCAGATTTCACCGAACTTATGGACTCGGTAAAATCCTCATCGCTCTCGATACCACTTATCGAGGTTGGAGAGCTGGTTCGTGAACGCTTCGCAGGTCTTTCGAGATCAGCAGTCATGTTCTATTCGACGTATCGTTCACTCGACTAAGGGGTGCTCTGTCAGAGAAAAGATTTCTTGGACCAAATCGTCGACTGGTGGGCTTGTTGATGAGATTGGTATAAGAATCCCAAACAAAACAAACATCATAACCACAGGATTGGATGATAGCATACGGATATCTTGTTGGTTAAAATTAGAGTTAAACCTGCGTAAGTCTCCGCCCAATGGTGTTAAATTGCATGGTTTAATGCTGATATAGAAATTTATCTGATATGAGGTACATTTGGGGCGCACATATAGTACAGGCTCAAGAGGGGCAAGGAAATGTTGGTGGTTAACAACGCGAGCCCGCTCTCATGCATATGGCCAGATAGTCCAAGGGGTCCAGGATATATTTGAAGTTGTCGACCTTGTGCTTGTCCGTACCCCCTTGGGATATGGACAGTAAGGGACGCGCGAAAGAAGTGGCAACGAATAAGCCCAGAGTGAGGATGATTAATTTGGAATGCATGTTGTGTGGATTTAGCGCTGATGTTGAGCTCGAACACGGCCATCTCATAACTTTTATAGCAAATTAACCCGAAGAGCAGTGATAAGCGTGAACACCTGTGGGTAATATCATCCAAGGGTGGGGACGATGTATCAATACATATGCCATGCACGCTCATTTGTCACTGCTGATCACACATCCTAAATACCATATGACTGCCACTCAGCTCATGCCTCTCCAACCTTTCTTCCTCATACACGCTAATTATAGCCAAAATCCATGGTTCCTGCCGTATCCGAACAATCAGAACTCTATGTTTATATACCGTGACCCAAGCTTACTAACACGAGTTCGGAAAAATAGCCACACTTTAGGTATACTCTAGTGAGCTCTCGAGACCCGTAACATCTTGATCAACCTTTTCTCAATCCCGGTGCAATCTGGTTGGTTGCGATGTAAACAAGAACAGCATTTGTTTATTCCATTCCCCCCTGGCTGCCGCAGCAATTCGATTGTTTTGAAGATAACCATCGGATTTACCCCCACAACTGGATATTTTAGCAGCAGATCCATTCCTGTTGTGACTACTTTCAAGGGTAAAGTACCCAAAAAAGTATCGATTATCCTCGAAGAGTTGACATATAAAGTTGTCATGCATACACCTAGTTCTTCAACTTCACTTGACCCGTTACCCTCATCACCGTTTGCAGTAAACATGCCTTCGTCTAAAAGCACCGAAAACTCCGCTACCCATACCAGTGAGCCCAGCGTGGAAGACGTGAAGTCCAAAGCAAAGAATCTTGAGGCGGCTGAAATAGCCGAAGACACGGACGAAGTCGAGCCGCTATTGAAACCAAACCCTAGAAGATTCGTCCTGTTCCCCATTAAATATCACGATGTGTGGCAAATGTACAAGAAAGCCGAAGCATCCATCTGGACTGCGGAGGAAGTTGACCTCTCCAAAGACATGAATGATTGGGAAAAGCTCAACGATGGAGAGCGCCACTTCATTTCCCACGTGCTGGCGTTCTTTGCTGCCTCAGATGGAATCGTCAACGAGAATCTGGTAGAGAGATTCAGTAATGAGGTGCAGATCCCGGAAGCACGCTTCTTCTACGGTTTTCAAGTAATGATTGAGAACATCCACTCGGAGACGTATTCTCTACTGATCGATACATACATCCGTGACACGGACGAACGAAACAAATTGTTCAATGCAATCGACACCATCCCGTGTATCAAGAAGAAGGCCGATTGGGCGCTAAAGTGGATTTCGGACACCGAATCAACATTCGCCACTCGCCTGGTGGCATTTGCTGCCGTGGAAGGAATCTTTTTCTCGGGCTCCTTTGCGTCTATTTTCTGGCTCAAGAAGCGCGGGCTCATGCCCGGTCTCACATTCTCCAATGAGCTGATCTCCCGTGACGAGGGACTTCATACGGATTTCGCGTGCTTGCTTTTCAGCTTGCTACGTAAGAGGCCCAGCGTCAGCACGGTCACCTCCATCATCACTGAGGCGGTGCTGATCGAGCAGGAGTTTCTTACGGATGCCTTACCAGTTGGCCTGATTGGTATGAATGCCAAGCTTATGTCACAGTATATTGAGTTCGTTGCTGATAGGTTGTTGGTGGCACTGGGATGCCCCAAGGTATATAACTCTGAGAATCCCTTCGACTTTATGGATCTTATTTCCCTTCAAGGCAAGACCAACTTCTTCGAGAAGAGGGTGTCTGACTACCAGAAATCCGGGGTCATGAGCTCACAGAAGCCCGATGACGCTGGGTTCACCCTTGATGCCGATTTCTGAAGCAGGCGCCTTGCTACCATTATTGGAAAGATCCTTGATGTATATAAATAACATGCAATAAATGCTGTCACTGTGGCCCCTTTGAAAAATTCTTCTTGGTAATCTCTGTTAGACATTCGCGTATCAGCCATTCCATTGGTCTGGACGATTACTAAGCATTGATGTTCCGATAAGTACGGAAAACCAGGGCGATCATCATCTGAATAAATACTCCAAGTGCGCACTCGGTTCGTACAACAAAAATGTCAAAATCTACTGTATTGAGAAGTGGGAGTGATTGGATTCGGCTTGTCAGCAACCGCATTCCATATCCCCTTCATCACCACCAGTTCTTCCTTCGAATTCGTCGCCGTTCTAAGACGCCAGGCTGGAAAGCTTGATGCCTTCCCTGAGGTCCAAGTGTACAACAACCAGGACGATTTCTTCAGCCACGACCTGGATTTGGTTATCATTACTTCTCCTAACACACACCATTACCCGTACGCCGAGGCCGCTTTGAATCGCGGGAAGCATGTGATTGTCGAGAAGCCCTTCACGGTCACTAGCAGTGAGGGTGAGAAACTGATCGCCTTGGCCAAGGAAAAGAACTTGGTTCTCTCGGTGTTCCAAAACAGACGCTGGGATGGGGATTTCTTGACTATCCAGAAGCTCCTTGACGAAAAGAAGCTCGGAAGGGTGGTCGACTACGAATCACACTTTGACAGGTAACTTGTCCGCACGCTAAATCGATACCACGGTCTGTACTAATGTCTACTGAACGAGCAGATTCCGCAACAAGCTCAAGGGAAACGCTTGGCGTGAAGAAGATCAGCCCGGCAGCGGGGTGCTGTTTGATCTGGCACCGCACCTCTTCGACCAAGCATTTGTATTGTTTGGAAAGCCCAAGTACCTATCGGCTGATATCAGAAACCAAAGACGTTTGGGAAATACCGATGATTACTTCGAGTTACGCCTTGATTATGAGGATGGCCTTCGAGTTATTTTGAAGGCTGGAATGCTTGTGGCCGACAAGGGTAAATATAGCGTTAATGTATATTGGCGAACGAGTTACTGACAACATTCCTCCGTAGGTCCTCATTTCACGATCCATGGCACTGAGGGATCATTCCTGAAGTACGGGCTTGACCCACAGGAGGATGCTCTCAGAGCTGGTAAGAACCCTGCCAATGTCCCAGCTGGCACCTGGGGGACGGAGGATGAGTCTCTTTGGGGAAAATTAACCACAGCCGGGACTGACGGTTCATTGAACGTAGCCAGAGTTCCAACTCTCCCAGGAAATTACACTGGTTTCTTCGAAAATGTAGCGGAGACCATTCGATCTGGTGACCATAGTAAATTGATTGTCAAGCCAGAGGAGGCATTGTTGAGCATCAGGGCGATAGAGCTAGCACGGATCAGCAACGAGAAGAGGGCAGCGGTTCTGTTTCAATAGAGCTAAACTCACGTAGCTCCTGTACACTAACTGTCGAAGGCTTCCTGCTTTCGAGAATAAAGAAATGTTCATGTCAATCATATGGTAAATCGGCAGCGTGTAAACTCAAGCCAATGATGGTGGAGTATGCCTTATCATTAATTATACACCTGCATAATCTTTATTAGTTTCTTAGCTGAATGACTGGTTTCGATTTCAGTGAGGGACCTCAATTTTTCTATATGCTCAACGGTGCTTTTTATGTCCTGACCGAATGTTAAATACCCGTGTCTTCCTCACTCTTTCAGCAGACCAAGTTTGAGAATCTTCAATACACCGAGTAATTCTTGTAATCTTAGAGTAGCCCAGCTGTCTATGGATCGGAGAAATCCAGAGGGTTCCAATACTCCTTTGCTCAATGGGAAGCCTTCTCGTCGTTACACAACCCCTGGTGAGCAGCACGGTTCAGAGCCTTTTGTCATAGGACAACCCTTTGCACCACGCACTCGACATGTTTCTTTTGAGATACCTTCCTCTCCCATTCTGCCCCTTACCAGAAGCAGAACAATGGAGAGTCGTAACCAAGTCGCAGAAAATCTTGTTGATCGGTTTGCCCTAGGAACCTCCCCAGCTAGCAGCGGTATACTTGCTAGCCTGTTGAAACTTCAGAATGCCAACGCTATGCTGCAATCCTCCGACGGAGGCTCGATCAACTCCACCATGCATGATACAAGCAAGGCGGGGCAAACTAACGAGGAGGAGGTTACCCGCTTTCTCGAGCGCCGTTCAACCATCTCTAACATAGCTGAAGCGCTACTCCATCAGGACTATTTCATTCTTTTATCAAAAGCGATGGTGCTTTTCGGAGCGCCTACTCATCGCCTTGAGAATAACATGAATCGAGCCTCCGTCGCACTCGGGGTCACTGCATCCTTTGCATTCTTACCCGGGCTGATACTGATCTCCTTTGGTGACGAAGATACGCATACTAGTGAAACGCATATCATCAAGGCCGACCCTAGCTTTGATATGTACAAATTAGATAGAGTCAATGATATCTCCAAGCAAGTAATCTATGGCCAGATGGACGTTGAGGATGCGTACGATGAGATCGAGGTATTGCTGGAATCACCAGCACTGTATCCGTGGTGGGTTGATATTGTCATATACAGCGTATCTTCATTCCTGATATGTCCGTTGGCCTTTGGGGGAGGCTGGGTGGATGGTTTAGTAAGTGGCTTGTTGGGACTGGTTGTTGGTAGTTTGCAGCAACTTGCTCGAAGAATCTTTAATTACTCCACAGTGTTTGAGGTCACCGCCGCAGTAATATGCTCGTTTCTGGCGACCGGACTTCATCGGTATATCTGCTACACCTCCGTGGTCCTTTCTTCGGTGTACAATCTGCTGCCTGGACTGGTGTTTGCCACGTCGGTGATGGAGTTGGCATCCAGAAACATCAACTCCGGAGTGATTCGGATGGGCTATGCGTTGGTGCTTTCGTTCATGTTTGGATTTGGATTGACGTTTGGGTCGCAGCTCTGGCGTAACATGAATGATTTCAAGGGACCGGTGGATACGTCAAATTGCCATCCAATAGACCCCCGATGGTACTTCCTACTATTGCCGCTGCTTAGCGTCAGTTACAACATCAATCTGCAATCTCATCCACGCCAATGGCCACTTATGATATTCTTGGGTGCAGTTGGGTTTGCTGCCTCATTTTACACCTCCAGGCGCTATGACGAAACCACCTCTGCTGCATTGTCTGCATTCACACTCGGGTTGGTAGGGAACCTCTACTCTCGTATCACTCATCGATCCAGTTTTGCAGCGACCATGTCCGCAGTGATGATATTGGTTCCGGGTGCCCTAGGTGTCCGCGGGGTTTATGATGCACTCCTGCATGCCGGGAAAGGGTCCACCCTGGCGTTTGAGATGGTTATCATGCCACTAAGTATTGCTGTTGGATTATTCATGGCAACATTGCTGATTTATCCGACCGGCAAGCGTAGAACCGCTCTTCTGGCCTTCTGAGCCAGAATATTGTATATATTTAATCATCCTTTTAAACATGCTCGAATCCCAATCAGGGACACCCACCGCAACCCCAACTCAAAAATAAACAATGGTGCGTTGTTTGTTGTTATCTTCCAGCAAATTCAGATCATTGGTTGGAGTGGTAAATCGGGTAGGGTGGGAATCCTCATTTCAGCTGGAATCCCTAAACATTCCCTTTACTTCGTCTTTTACCTGCATTGAACAGTCATCGTTACTGGAGTTTCTGCCGGTCCCTACTCACCTTTACCGCCTTCTGTTCAAATCAACTGTTCGGTTTCTTTCTAGCTCTTGACTCCTCTGTCTTTTGTTCACTTTGGAAACCACCGTTTAGCAACAACTTTATTTTTGTTTTTCACAATGGAGGATCCACAGAAATTACCGTTCTCGAGCACTCGAGACGCTGCGGAGTGGGTGGAGCAGGAGAGACGTAAATTTCACACCCTTTACCAGGAGAAAATCGACGAGTTCGACCAAGCCTTCCAGGAGAATATGGATTGGTTGAAGGACTATTACAACAATATCACAAACAAGCAGCAAGAGCCGGTTGTCACCCGAGTGCTGAAGACCCCCTCCGCCAGAAGAAGAAGAGGCCAGAATCCGAGAACACAGATCAAGGGACTTTTCGAGAATCCTCCCATCCCTGAAGAGTCGTTGGGCTCCAATCCGAAACCCAGTGGAGACTCCAGTGAACAGCCAGATGTCCGCACTCTTGCCGAAGCCTCAAAGATCGAGGTGGTGGTGCCTAAACCCAGACAATCTGTCAGCGATCAGCCAGCTATCCCTGGCAATGAGGGCCCCATTTCAAATCCATTTGATGACAGCCATGAGAGCGATCACTCGGAACAGGAGGAGACAGGCAAGTACAATACATCCAGAGAAGAGTCCCCTCCAAAGGCACCAGCCATCCAATTCCCCACTCTCTCCTCCATGAAATCCAAGGGGGTGGAGCAATCAAACATTGAAGAAATCTCCGAATATCCGTCTGAAGATGAGAGCTTTGACAGCCTTTCAGCCCAAGGAATTATCACCAGCACCCCAGCCGTCAATAGACACCCGGTCTCGGATGACTCTGATATTGAATCCTTGATCGACAGCAACCCCACCCCCACTGCCGAAAAACGCTATCCAACTGACGAGGAATCGTTTGATTTCAGTGCGGTTGGCACCAAGAGAATCAAGCTTGCTGAAATGAAAGACATGCCGGAAAGCATGTCGGAAATGGAGGAATCACACTCAGCTGGGCCGGTTCAGATGGAGGTGGAGTTGGAAGAAACATCAGTGGTTGAGCCATTGATCCAAGAACCTGCAATGTCTGACCCCATGACCATCGACAAACCATCAGGTCCACACAAGGACCAATATCCCACCTCGGCACACAGCGTATCTCCACCATCCAAGAACACTTCGAGATCTGATATGGGCTCCCCTGGACTACTGCTCAAGCAATCCAACGAAGAGGACTCTCCAAATGCCAACCCTGTTTCTCAAGAAGATCGATTGAAGGCCATCTTTAGCACAGGAAGTGAGAAGTTGAAGCAAGCACTTCAATCACTCCGCTCCAACTCTTCTAGATCTAGCAAGTCGTTGAGTCTCGACAAAAAGGAAATCTCCATGCTTCGTGATGAACTCAGCTCACTGCTTGAGAGCACACAATTCTCCGTAAAGGAGGACGAACCCATATTGCCTGAAGAAGCCGTTATCCTGGCCGAGCAAATATTGGGCCGTGAAAGTGTCGAGGAGATCAAGAATATGTCCTTCGAGGCATCTCGTACTAATCTCGAAACGCGCTCTGATGAGCAACTGGCTGTGGACCAAGCTCCAATCCAAGACGAAGAAGAACAGCAGGATGTGCCGATGAAATTAGAATCCGAGAATGTAGCCGCCTTTGAAGATGTTCACGAGCCAAAGATGCTCAATGAAAGTCCTTTACCCGAGGAAATGGAGGATCATGAAGATAACCTGGACCATCCCAGCTCCCCATCTTTCCAAGAACCTACAACGAAGCCCATGAGCGCCGTCATGAAGTCGCCCTTCTTGAAGAACAAACTGTTGAACAATGTTGGCGAATTCAGCATGATTGATGATGGTGACGAATCGTTCATGCAAATCATGAGTGATTTGAAGAAGATCCAAGAATCATTAGGTGATGACGATGACGAAGATGTGGTTGGGGTTGAAGATGAGCAAGTGCATGACGAAGAACCGAACTTCGATGAATCCATGTCCGATTCACCAGTGGAGAACTTGACATTCAAGCAGCTGCAAGAAGAGCAGCGACTCAAGATGCTTGAGCAACAAGAAGTGGCTCCAGAGGAGGAGGATGAAGTTGAGAATGAGGACGATATGGAGCAGGAGGAATTGGAAGCCATTCCCGAATCCACGCCCGAACCCCAAGCTCAACAAGAGGCGGAGGAAGAGCAGCCCAAGCGATTACTGAAGGCCAAAAGCACTAAAGGAAAGCCAATCATCAAATCCTTGGCCGCTGCTGCTGCTGCTGCGCGCAAGCAGCAAGAGCAGGAAGAAAAGAGAGCAGCTAAAGCCAAGGAGATGGAGGCGAAACGTAAGGTTCTCAAAGCTCATGAGCCCAAACCACTTCCCCAGCCGCCCAAGCGTACTCTTCGTAGCAAGACCAAGGAAACGGCAGCATCCACCACCCAATCAGAACCCAAACCCAAGGTCGCCACTGCAGCCGCGCCCGAGAAAGGAAAACTTTCGGTATTCAAAAAGCTGGCACAGGCCAAGAGCACGGCGGTTTCTGCCACCACCAGCAAGAAACAGGTTGTCAGCGCCGCGGGTAAACCACTTCCAAAAATCCCAACCAATGCAGGAGCACCCAAGCGCCCTACCAAGATGGCAGAATCCATTATTCCTGAAAGGGAAGAGGACGATATGGAATCCGATCCAGAAAGCGCAACTCAGAACTACAACGAACTGGATGGGCTGGACAAATTCCTGGACCCACTGACCCCCGAGAAGAAGCTGAAGAGCGTGGTGACCACCACATTCGAGAGCATCGCCGTCGAACAGAACGGCAAGATCCAGCTACCCGAGATCCCTAGCGATGAGTCGGACAACGAGGACGACAAACCTGATGTCCCTGAATGGGCACAAAGCCCAAATCTCAAGCGCGCCCTCATGGAGCAATCGAAAATCAATCCGGAGGCGATATTCGGCAAGATCCCAGCGGTCAACATGGAGGAGCTGTTCGGCCGTAAGTCCAGCCGGTATAAGCTAAGACAAAGTTCAGTATGGCAAGGTGTAGATAAGTTGACCCACCAGGAAGAGATGGAATACGAGAAGAGGATGGGCTGGAGATCCTAGCTCCCAGCCACCCTCGCCCTCCTTTTGCACCATTCTCTGTTTAGATATTTCTTCACATTAATCATTGATTAGCCAATGCAGTGTAGTATAACTTTGTATAGTAAATCCAGGTTTATCTTAATTGGCCGATTCGCCACATTTATCCTTTTGCGGCGGTGCCCAATCGTATATAGTGTTACTTTAAGCTGTGGTGGAGTCTATATATACACGTTAGTTTAAACTGGGACATGGTCTTATATAGCGCTACTCTAAACTGTTATGATAGCCAGCGTTGCTCCAATGAAGTCGCGGTGTACAGGAACAAGGTACTGTTTCACAAGCAAATAAGCTTCCAGCAGCCATGCTAGCCGGTATCGAAGGCACGCTGGTTAGGCACGCAGGGGACTCGGTGGAATTTGCATGAAACACGGAAGCGTTTCTAGAAGTGCTACCCCAGGTCACCCATCATAGATAATCAAGCCCCGGCCGTTTTGGGTTGTTGAAGTAAGCCATAGAATGGTGTGGTCATATATATCTATCTATACTCTAGATCCATTGATCTTGACCAGCCAATGTGATCTTTGATGAGTGGAGTATACCTCAGTAAAGGGGTATAAATACTTCACGAATATCCTTTTGTAGACTGACATAAATTCCCCTCTGCATTTAATCAAAGTAATCTAGATATAAATTCATTGATTTGCAAGTGTCTGTTCCTTTCATGGCTAGCATCTTCACACTCCATCATAACACAGATAGTCCCATGGAGTCAGTCCACAAGCGAAAGAAAGGCTCACTTGTAAAACCCAGCTCCTCCTCCCTATTCGCCCTCCTATCCCACCAGCAGAACCTACACTACTTCCTATTATTCTTTCTAGCTCTTTTCTCGAGGGTTTTGGTATGGGGGATTGCTTTCGTATCAAACTACATTATCGAAGATTACGACTCTTCGGTTGACCTGATTCTCCCAACCTTCTCCAAGAGCTTTATTCAGGCCATCCTAAAGAGAACCATGGTCGCATTTGTCAGATGGGATGCGTTCTACTTTATGCATGTCGCTGAAGAAGGCTACGTGTACGAACAGGAATTCGCGTTTTTCCCCATGTTGCCTGTGTTGATGAGAGGGCTCAGCGATAGTGGTAAGTGGTGGACAATGGTGTTCCTTGGTTCTCTGGCTGTCACTAAATTTCTGTCGCCTGTTTCTCGTACGCTAGTTTTCAGGCCTTTACAAATCTTTTTCGACCGTAAATTACTATTGGCACTCTCCGGGATTCTCATCTCCAACCTAGCCTTTGCCCTGGCTGCAGTGGCTCTGTACCAGTACGTATATTTCTGGGTGGTTCTTGCTGGTGCCTTCTGGGTGTTCATTCGAGTCGATTTTTTTCTCTAGTTTATCCTATTCCATCTTCAAAAAAGAGAAGTTTGCTCTTATCTCCGCCCTGTGCTTTTGCATCACCCCCTCCTGCATGTTCATGTCCTCAATGTAAGTTCTGCCCGGGGATTTTACCGTAGCGGACCGGTTGTGCTAATCTTTGTTACCAAGGTATACCGAGAGTTTGTTCGCTCTATTCTCCTTTGTTGGTATGGACCTCTATGTGCACAAGCATTTTTGGAGTGCCGCCGTAGTCTGGGCACTTGGGACATCCACCAGATCAAACGGTATCACCTACGCAGGGTTTTTCATCTTCGATCTATGCATAAAGAACCGAACCAAGTCATCCAGGGTAATTGTTGGCAGGTTTGCAAGCTTGCATGGTCGAACCGGTCGCTAATCCTTCTGGACAACTAGGTTTATATGGCTCAGGTGGCGAAGGCGGTCGGATTGTCGATTGTTACTATGCTTGGGATGATGAGCTTTCAGCTGTATGGCTATGTGAGTTATTGTGTAAATCAAAATGACCCCCGCCCATGGTGTGAATATCGCATACCATCAATTTATTCATTCGTCCAGGAAGAATACTGGTGAGTGTTTGGAATTCCCATTGAGGACAATCGCAAGAATGACTCAACCTTTCTTCCCAGGAACTGCGGATTCCTCAGATACTATGAATGGAAGCAGATTCCCAACTTCCTTCTGGCAGCGCCGATGGTAATCTTATCGCTTTCAGGTATCTGGTGCTATGCTGCCCACGACTGGTTCCGTTTCTTTTCGGTTGGCATCAAAGGTAAACTTTCTGAAGCTTCACGCACCCTGCTGAGACGCTAACCGTGAGCAGATCGAACCTCTAGCAAAAGATACGAGGGCCCCTATCCGGTCAAAACTACCAAAGAGCATCAGCACGTTCGTAAAGCTATGAATGCGCGTCCAGTGATGCTCTCTCCTATCCGCCGGATATCCGCCAACACTAATCCCCCGAAAACAGCCGCTCTGGAAGGGCTATTTTACACCGATGCTCTCCTACCATTCATCTACCTCTGGGGAGTACTGCTTGCTTATTGCACTTTGGCCATGCACATTCAAGTCATCACTCGGTTTTTCTCATGTATGCCTACAGTCTACTGGTTTGCAGCTCATGTGCTGGTACAGGATCCCAAGCATCATGAGATGTCCATTCGTTTGGTCCTATTTTATTTTATCACGTACGGTCTAACAGGTATCGTCTTGTTTAGTAATTTCCTCCCACCTGCTTAGAACTGTGCATAGCCACCATCATAATCTCGCCAGGCCATCCTCCTATTCTTAACCTTGGCCCCGCCACAAATAACCTCACCTTTTCTTGTATATTAGTCTATCATCACCATACTTAGCATTTACTGTAATGAATAGCTTTCAGCCAAATGAGCAACCAACTATATGATATATTCCCATCTGCCTTCATTTCATTATCTGTATTGAGAACATCATTTCCATATTGGTTCGTACAACAGACAGCATGGGAAACCATACCTGGGACTGGGATGAGAGACACCGAAAGAAAAAAGGCCCATTGTGTGCTTACTATTCCTAACTACCGATGTTGGTCTATCGAGGTATTAGCTCTGATACCAGCCACACTGTGCATACCACAATGGGCTTCTCGTGGGATGGTAGAGCCAACTGCATCGCATTGGTGATCTTCTCCCACACAAAAGAGTAACGCAAAGCTAATATTGTATCAGCCCATCGTACCAGATTGGGTCACAACCATGATTCCGGAATAATCCGATCCATCGATACTGGAATCCCAGCTCTTGAATGAATGGTATCTTGTGCCACACAGAACAATATCCTTCTACAGCGACGATTGAGGAGGTGCGCGCCTTCGATACACCTAACGTAACATTGTTCTCTTTGAAAACTTCCCTAATGCATAGTGGATTGCTGGTTGACCACTGATCCGGGTTTTGTCTGTTCTAGATCACCTTTTCCATTCAAAGGTACCATTCATGTTAGCAGTAAACTCACTTTCCTTTGCTCGGATCGAGTCTACATTTGGGAGATTGCCGCCTCGATGTAGACGGTGAATATGAAACTTGCCCCTGTGAGTGTGGGTGGCCTCATCTTCCAGAAGCAGCACACGCTTCTTGTACTCCTCGAATGCCGATAGTTCGACAGCCAAAAAACATTCAATCAGTAGAGGACGACCGCCTATACTGAAGAAATTCCTGGATCCGTTTCGACGGATTAAAGGTGCGGTTCGAAGTTGTATGTGGAGTTTCCGAGGACTTATTGTAAATACCAGTCTCTGCGTCCATTAGATCGGTCGTGGGCATCTATTCAACCTTTACACCATCTAGCTGTCGGGAATCTCTGCGAATAGCAACCCTCTCGTTTGGGAAGTGGTTTTTTAATAAAAAAGCCCAAACAGCTTTCGGTTCCGTACATATGCGCTCAATGAACTCTGCGAAAGTTGACAGTTTGATAGTGGCCTTCGTGAACATATCAGACTAAAAGGTAGATCCTTTTTTTCTACTATGGGTCATACCAGTGGAGCATTGAGGCTATATAAAAGGAGTCGATGATGTAATATCTGCCATTGCTGGTTGAGAATCGTGAAGATCCCACTCTTATGGCACGAGTGAATGGAGAGGCTCACTCAGAAGCCAGAACGACTTGTAATACAACATTGGGACAGTTTGGCAGACCAACTCCAGGCAGCAGATGTAGATTATTAATGGCCAATGTCTCCTTAAGCGGAATCCAATTTGGATGTACTTTGTGGCTAAAGGCCCCCTTTACCTCCTTTGTAATACATCATCTGTTCGTACCCATCGATTCAGATATGCTTTAAGAGCACTGCAATACCACAGGGGCTCTCTGTGTTTGGGACACTCGCCAAAACCACTCCATGGGAATCGGCATGAATTTCGACAAAATAGACCAGCTCCATTGGCTGGTTCACCACACAATTATATCTAGAAATTTCCCAGGCTCCAAGGCATTATTTATTACTAATTCAGACACGGATGTCAAAATGGAGAGCATCATGAAATGAGATCGAAAACCGTCCAAAACATTGATGGATTCGGCCGCATTTACGAAATGGTCCCTCGTCCGTTTGGCATCATTTACCAATTGGAGGGGGCGATGGGGATTTGATTGGTGGAGTATGGTACCATTTCGCTGATAAATTTCCCATTGCTTAATTTGACCTGCGCAGGTAGAAAATATTCCAATTGCACACATACGGATGTTCCAAACTGAATCTGTCGAATCTGACAAATCATCTTGCGGATTTGGTGGATTTTTTCCTCTCTTCCAGGTGTATAAATAGCTCACGGATGCATCGGCATCTCCTCATTCACTCCTGCTTTTTATATACTTAAGATGACTCTTTCAGAATTTACCGGATTTGGCACCTTGGCTATCCACACTGGTCAGGAGCCCGATGGCGTTACTGGAGCCGTCATTCCTCCCATCTCTCTGTCCACCACCTTCGCTCAGTCCGCTGCTGGTGTCCACTCTGGCTACGAGTACTCTCGCGCCGGTAACCCAACCCGCCATTCATTTGAGCAAGCTGTTGCTGCTTTAGAGAAGGGTAACTTCGGACTTGCATTCAGCTCCGGTTCCGCCACCACCGCCACCATTGCTCATCTTCTCCCCGCTGGGTCCCATGTCGTTCTGGTCAACGATGTCTACGGTGGAACCTACAGATACTTCACTAAGGTTGCTACCGTCACCGGCATCGAGCACACCTTTGTCGATCTTGTCAACCCCGACAACATCAAATCCGCCCTTCGTGAGAACACCAAGCTCGTCTGGATTGAAACCCCCACCAACCCCACCCTTCGTTTGGTCGACATCGAAGCCATCGCCAAGTACGCTCATGAGGCCGGCGCCATCCTGGTCGTCGACAACACTTTCATGTCTCCTTACTTCCAGAACCCATTGACCCTCGGTGCTGACATCGTGGTCCATTCTGGTACCAAGTACCTCAACGGTCACTCAGATGTCGTCATCGGTGTCGCCGTGCTCAAGGATGAGGAACTTTACACCAAACTCAAGTTCCTGCAAAACGCCATCGGTGCTACCCCCAGTCCCTTTGATTGTTTCCTTGCCAACCGTGGTCTTAAGACCCTCCACGTTCGTATGAAGCAGCATGCCGAGAACGCCATGACTGTCGCCAAGGCCCTTGAAGCCTCGGACAAGGTGGAGGAGGTGATCTACCCCGGACTCAAGTCCCACAAGCAACACGAGCTCGCCAAGAAACAGACCGCTGGTTTCGGCGGTATGGTTAGCTTCCGCATCAAGGGCAATCTTGACAACTCCAACAAGTTCTTGCAGACCCTTAAGGTGTTCACTTTGGCCGAATCTTTGGGTGGAGTTGAATCTCTCGCTGAGCTTCCCTCGGTGATGACTCACGGAGCCGTCAGCGCCGAAGATCGTGCCAAGCTTGGCATCACCGACACTCTTATCCGCCTCTCTGTTGGTATCGAGGACACCGAGGACCTTGTCAACGATGTCAAGCGTGCCCTCGAGGCCGCCGTCCCCTCCCAATAATGGATTCCGCCACTCCATCGATTTCTCCTATAATTATACATAGTGACCCATGTTCGCATTCCGGAGTTTTGGTTGTAAACCTTGTATCATTTGTCATGTTCATCACTCACTTTAGAAACGAACCTCACGGAATCGAACCCTTAATAAACCTAACCTCAGATCCCACCCAATATGGCCTCGCGGGGTGTTTGTTGATCCACTCGTCAAATCGCGTCATTTGTATTCATGCCCAACCCCGTGGGATATGTACTCCTAAAGTTGACGCAGATTCCCAGGGTCGATGGATTCAATGGATTCGTCAAATGATTTATTATGGACATTTCCAAACACCATATTCCAGATCGAGATGCTTGCATATACTACATTTATATATTCGAGAATCAAAGGTCCAACCTCTGTTGCTTCGCGAACTCGACAAACACTTGGGCCAACGTAGTCTGCGCTACGGCATGATCTATGATGTTCAGAGGGGATCTGAGCTCTTGAAGGACCTGGAAGATCTTTCCCACGGTGCTGCCTTCGACCTCGAACTCCAGGTTGCAGCCTAGTCGCCGAATCAGCTTAATCTGTTCGTACTTCATGGTGAATCGCTGGAATATCTGTTGGATCACCGACTCCACAGTGTCGGTGGTCGCGGTGCGCACATTGATCTTGTACCCTCGGCCGTAGACGTTTTTCAGTCGTTGGGGTGTCCCCAGCGCGGCAAGTTGGCCATTGACGGTGAGTCCTATTCGGTCGCAGAGTGCGTCAGCCTCCTCCATGCTGTGTGTCTATACGAGGCGATCAGTTGGTGTTAACGAGGAAAGACAGGGGAGCATACATACGATCAGGACGACGCTGGTTTTCTTCTTTAATTCCCTGATGGCGTTCCAGATCGACTGCCTGATGTGGACGTCCACTCCGGTGGTTGGCTCGTCCAAGAATACGACCTTCGGGTGGCCAATCGCTGCCATGCCGATGCTAAGCCTCCGCTTATTTCCTCCGCTGTAGCCTTTGGATTTTTGATCTGCTACTTCTTGAAGGCGCATGTCGTTGATAGTCGTTTCAACGGCCTCCTCGATGTTTGCTGCCCCGCGTAGCCTAGCGAATAGGCGAAGATGCTCCCTACCAGTCAGTTCTGAGAATAAAATGTCAAACTGCTGGCAGACTCCCACAAGCTGCCTCAACTCGGCGGAGTATGGAACGATTGGATGCCCCTCAACGGTGGCGTTTCCAGAGGTTGGGGACACCGCGCCTATTAGCATCTTGATGGTGGTGGTTTTACCTGCACCATTCGGCCCCAGGTATCCCAGGCATTCGTTGCGTCTTAACGAAAGCCATAAGTCGTCGATAACCAGCCTGCGTCGATTTGAGTACGGCACTAGGAACTCCTTGGTTAGCCCTTGGATACGCATTGCATCGGTGTCCTCTCGATTCTCGAGGATTCTCCGTTTCTCGTTGATCACCTCTTCATCGGAGTAATCGGATTTGATATCCACCTTCGTCTCTGGCCCATCCGTTGACACATGCCTCTTTCGGTTGTACAATCGGCGGGTGGATTTCAGGGGAGATACTCGTGCGCTGACGGTATATTCCAAGCAGGTCACTAGAATTCCGTAGAACGCCGTGCTGGCTACTAACGCCAGTAAGGTAGGAAGGATGGGGTTACGGATGTTGAACACCATGGACGCAGAGTAGGGAAACCCCTTCGACCATCCGAGCGCCAATTCCTAAAATCGACGGATTAACAGGCGCACAAGCTCCTCTTCAAATCAATAGACCTACCGTAAGGCCGCGTTGAAGAGCAAAGGTGGGCAGGAAAAAACTCAGGGCACCGATGGTGGAGAGATCGATGCGGTCGCTAAACACGTAGTGGATAATCACGAAGGGTACGAAAATGATCATCAGTAGGATAAACCCAATCGCCAGGGCCACTGACTGGCTCTTTGAGAACGCGAAAGACAGCAAATAGCCCAGGAGTATGGAAGGTGGCCCGGCCAGAAATAAAAGTAGCACGTAGCCGACGGGGCTCGATTCCACGAACATCGGGGTGGATCTGGCCTTCATCATGATCAAAAATACCGAGGTCGGCAGAAGGTAAATAAGATAGTCCCTGATGAACGCAGCCAGATAGTACGCCCTGGATTCTAATCCTGCCATGGCCAAGAGCTGCTTTTGGCCGTGTTCGCGTTCGCGCACCATATTGGTCACGTAGAAGAGCAGCGTAAATGACAATGCTAGAATGCTCACTCAGTTACCACCATTCATCCATCGCTCTTACTGCTCACTTACCGTAAGCAACAAAGACTGGAATGATATCCATCACAATCGCTGCATCTTCCAAGCCAGTAGACGGCAACGTCTTGAAGCTGACATTATTCGTGGACACGCTTCTACCATAAGTTGTTTGGATTGCTGCTTCTACGCTCGAGATGAGCCAGGGGAGAGATGCGGCACGGTTGCCTCTGTAAAACGCTGTGTAGCCGAAATCCAGTTGGTCGGAGTTGTTGCTCACCTGGTTGAGTTCTAGTCCAAACTCCGAGATTTTATTGGTGGCGTCTCTATTGAATTTCTTGTCGGCAGAATCTCGAAGTTTAATGATATCGGCGATGGAGCTATAGTTGCTGAAGGTTAATGCGGGGTTTTGGAGGGTGAAGCTGGGAAGCAGGCGCTGGTCCCATATCTCTTTTGAGACCCCCTGATCCACTACGAATCCGGGATTTACTGTGGAGGAGATGTTCATGGACCAACTTGTTCAGTCAGATTAGCATTATCTTCTTGTGTCCTGAGTGGTATCACTCACCTACTGACCGACCCAACAGGCACATTTCCATTCTGGAGTTGAAGAAAATCCGGCTACTCAACGTTAGTCTGGGCAGTCGAGTGGCTGTTGGGGATAAGTAGGACTTACTATCAATACTGCGAAGATCACACATATGGTGGGTATGACAACAGCTTGGTAGAGGTTAGTTTGGAGACATCGATTTCAAGAATGCTTGAGGCTCACGGTACCTGCGATTTCACTCAAGATATTGCGTGATACAAGCGTTAGGTTAAGCTTAAGTGTTAACCCCAGCTGGGCCGTGAACGAAGTTGCTCGAGGTCTTGGAGTCAGCATTTGCTGGAAGTGCAATATCAATTGAGTGACTGTGAACGCTTTTATAGCTTATTGATTCATAAAGTGCCAAGTAAGGTTGTGGATTCTATAAATGGCTCGCTCTCAGAGATGGGGAGGGATACATTGTTATGGGAAACCGGCTGGTTCAGGATTGCATGGGTTGAGTTTGATTGGGCCGACCGTTGCCAAGAAAATAACAATATCAAGGTCTACTCTAAACAACTTGACATAAGCTTGAGGCTGAACCACCAATTGGTAGCAGCAGTTTGATCATTCAGCCTCTACCTGCTAATCCATTAACCAAGAACTTGGCTGTAAGCCAAACCAGGGGTCGTATCAACGTTTGTTTCAGGAGATGGTGTTTGCAATTTTGCCCTCGAACGCAACAATCGCTAAGATATAACAGACGGGTTAATAAGTAGAGATGCCAAGATAGTCAAGTTGTTGCTACTGTCAACCACACGTTTGCACAAGGATAGAGGATCAGTTACACAGAAGGGCCGAAAGTGCTAAATTACTTGCTGAATGCATTCTCGTCATATCCTCACATCCATCATACATTCACCCGCTGATATGAGCATTGATCAATATTCGCCTAGCCCACTCGTTTACATGAACACTGATTAACTGAATGATTGGATTTATTTGGATTAGTTTCCTTTGAATGGGAGAATCCCTGGCTTATACTGGATGGCCATCGTTTTCCTCATTTTCAAGATCTTCCGGTTCCCTAGGCATCACAAGATTCAGGATAATGGCGATGAGCGCGGCAATGGTAAACCCCGAGTTCACAATCATCTCTGCGGAGATGATCAATCCGTTGACTGTGGTGTTGGACCCCTTGTAAGAGCTGAGCGCGTAGGAGAACCAATCGTCCTTGATGGTGGTACCCATTCCAAGGGTCATGGAGGCGGCGGCGATGAAGCGGTCACGACGGGTCCATTTGAGATAGGAGAGAATTCGAATGCCGGAGACTAGCACGTTGGCAAACAGGAAGGTGGTCATCCCACCAAGGACTGATTCGGGGATGGCGAGGAAAACCGAGGCCAGCTTCGAGAAAACCCCCAGGAAAACAAGGAAGAAGCAGCATGCGTAGCCAGTGGTAAGGTTGGCACATCGAGTCAACGCCACAATACCATTGTTCTGGGCAAAGGTTGACATGGGTGGGTTGGTAAAGGCACCTGCGAGGAAGCTGTTGATTCCGTCAGCCAACACTCCACCCTGAATACGCGTCTCAAATACTGGCCCTGACACCTCCACACCAGAGACATCACAGCATGCAGTGATGGTGCCGATGGACTCGACAGCAATCAGCATGTAAATCACCAACATTGGTATGATCGCCGGGGTGTAGATATCCAATGGGAATGTCTTGACCCAGAGGAAAGTCACGACTGGTGCGTCGTTTATCACCTGGTTGTTTACATAGCCAGTAGACCAAGCGACGATGAGCCCCACGATCAATCCGAGAACAACCTCGGCGGAGCGCATGAAATGGGAGCCAAAGATATCGAAGAGAATGATGCAGATGAACACCAGGAAACCGAGGCCCATGTATTTGATGTGGCCCCAGGGCAGTGCGTTGGGAGCATCCACGTTGGGACAGCGCATGAAGGTTCCGCTGGTTGGATGACTAATGCAAGGCCCACTGCCGCCGCCCCAGTTCTTCAACCCCGAGCCCACCAAATGCGCACCAATCAGAGTCACAGTGATTCCAGTGACTAGTGGAGGAAATAGTTTATGGAGCACTTTGGCAGGCACGAAGGAGATGAGGATCATCAGCACCGAACAAGTCATCGTGGTGCCTAGCAGCGCGCCATAAGCCTGAGGACAAGGAAGGTACTGAGTAATCAAGCCGGCGTCATCTTTCACCGATGGACAGAAGCCAGACTGATACATGTACGCAAAGGATGATTCGGCCACGGGCATGATGGTGAACGAGGTACCAACCACGGTGATAAGCCCAGTCCCCATGTAGTAACGAGTCCCTGGGATTCTCCACCGGGTCATTTGGATCATGGACAATAGGCCGCAGGTAATCAGGGAGGCGGAGATGAGATAGGAGCGATACTCGGTGTCAAGGTTCATGTGTTGAGGTCCGGGCCCCGAGAGAATGAGCGGAGGCGTAACTACTCCTGCCAACATGGCCAGGCAATGCTGGAAGCCCATGATTAGTGCGACTGCAAGTGGCAAGCGGTCCTTGATCCCGATGAATTTTGCTGCTTCTTGTTTCTTGAATCCTGGTAGATTGGGCAAACATAGAAAGCCAAAATCATATTCGCCTATCCAGCCTTGCCTAGTGCAAAGGTTTTGCATGTACCATTTCAAGTTGCTATCATGCGAATCTGAGTGCGCAGCTGGCTCTGTAGAGATATAGTCCTTGTCGTCTATTCCAGATACGAAATTCTCTTCTTTCTTCATCCTCGAGTGATACTAAGCTGTGGAAACTGAGTCCTTAGCCGAGCCATTTTATAGCTGGAAAACCTTGTTTCTCCACAATTCACCAAGTTGTATGAAATTCACGGCATATATCCGGTTTGACTATAAGCCTTTCCTTGCCACAAGTCACGCTTGCACCTTGATCTGGATAATATTGTCGTGTGAATAGGTTTTTTTTCGCTCACCACAACCCTGACCAGAAATGAAATACAAACATAAACGATCGAACAAAATTACTGGATTTGCTCATGCACCAAATTTCTTCAGACTTTAATCACCCAATCCAACCCTAACCCTACGTGATGAATGTTCAAAAAGTGGCATAAAATGGCCAGAGTTTGTAGGTATTGATAGCATTACCTTGGTTGAACCAATCCAAGCCCTTGATACCGTTACCTATCATTTTTTTCTGGAATAGCCACTACCAGGGCTTTGAAGTTACCTAGAGTAAGGTAGCGTATAAACCTTGATGTATAAATCTTGACTACTGCACACCGTCAACCCTTTCTAATAGGTAGTGTAGCTGGTGAGTCGAATCTTGTCAGAAGTATATCGAAGTCTACAGCCTCCACAATGTACTTCAGGACTCTGCGCAACCAACTATAGCTGATGCGACCAAAAAACATACCTTTGCTTACACTCCAACTCTGGTACAATTTGTCTTTCAGGATTGATATATACCCGAATATACGAACCCTCTGAATACAACATGTAAATATATTATACAAAATGCTCTAAAAGATCCGGTTTGCACGAGATTTGCACACCCTTAGTGGTTAATTGAGGAGGTCATGCACTTTATGTTCCAAACGATGGAATATTCTATTTATCAGCATTCACATTAAGGCTGACATTATGAGATGATGATTACACAAGAGTGCGCATTGAGTCTTATACTTCCCTTATTCGAAATTTTGTTGGTATACTTGCTGGATTTCGGCAGTGCAGCTGGTATTTAGCCATGTGATTTGCAAGTTGACTTTCTACCAAAGAAAGCTGTGCATATATATAGTGACAGTAAGTGGTTTGCATAAACCATTGAATGAAATGTTTATTTTGACAATTATGCACTCTGTCTGAGTGTACTAATTCTCAGGGTCCGTGGGGAGACAATTACCAATAGGTGAAATCTTTTTTATAAGTGAAGTGAAAACGCTAGTGCTGTTGCTGTAGCTTCCATACCAGAGTGTAGAGCTGACAGCAGCTGGTATGTAAGTTGAAAAGAAGAAATGATTTGTAATCAGTGCTCAAGATGCTGAACAATAAGCATTAATCAAGGGATAAATGTAGTTCAATAGAAGAAGCACTCAGTCAGGGTAGTAGTGAAGATTCTATCAGTGGCAAAGATCAAGAAGGATAGAAAGTCTGACCTAGTCAGTGACAGAGAAGTGCAAGACAAAAGCTACAGTCTTCAGCAATCAAAGCTGGCAACCAAGAACAGTCCAAATCCTATAACAGCCGAGAAGACTTACCAGAAAAAAACCTCACAGGTAGCCATGTACTGTAGAATATGCTATGGTACATGGCTTTCATGAGTTACAAGATAGTGCTCAATTAGAGTAAAGGAAGATGTATCCAGCAATGGTTCTTTTGTGTTCAAATTTAGACCCAAATTTGAAGAAGTGAACCCACTTACAACCGCATATTTTGTAGATACACCTAAATATTCACCTTACCTTGTCACTTAGATCATAGTCTACCAGTCTTAGAGAATTCTGTACAAATTCCTTATTGGGACTTAGAATATTTTGCCATACCATCAGGTACTCAAAACATGAAAGATTATTAAGGTATCCAAACTACCCCAAGCTTTACACACACTTTCTTTACACCTCTACAATCATATTCCATATGTTCTGTTTCCAAGACCATTTGAAAGTATAAATGCTACTTTTACAAATAACAAGTCATTAGGTGAAGGCCAATTATGTTATAAAAATTTGGAATTCCACCAAAATATTCACCTAATTTAGTCACTTTTATCATTACCTACAAATCTTAGAGAATACTGACCAAATTCTTTGTTGGGATTTACTTGGAATATTACCCAGAACATGAAAATACTCAGAGTTGTCCAAACAGCCCCAAGCTTTGCACACATGTTCTTGGGACCTTCCTAAACCTATTCTACGTGTTTCTTATGCCAAGACCATGTAAAAGTATAAATACTACTTTTACATTTGATAAATCATTAAGTGAAAACCACATAATCTACTGGTTCTCCCAATCACTTTCAATATCTCCAAGACTCTTACAACAAATGAATCTACTAGTCTACTCAATCACTTTCAATATCTCTAATACTCTTACCACACTTACAGTGAAGTAGTATGGAGATAATATAGTTGCAATGCAATGTAGCTTGCATTACTAAGGACCAGACACCAGATATAGAGATTCTCTACAAGGAAAACAATCCAATCTCTAAATATGAACCACAAAAAGCATACTATAGTTGTAAGTGGTAGAGTAATTGAGCCCAAGATGAAAGGACTCAGCAGGTGTTGATCTGGAGGAGCCACGGTATAGGAGGTCTCGAACTTGCCATCAAGGAGAACCTGGGCAGTGAACTCAACAACATCGTGGCAGTTTTTGGTGTGGAGGATGACCTTGGTGATGCGAACCTTGGTCTTGCCATAGGCTTATTTCTTGAAGTAAGCGCTGGAAGTGCTGACTATTTTGTGAATGTGAGCTTGGCTGATACTCGGTATGGACTGGTGATAGTCGGAATGGATTCACAAGCGATTCTCGGCCTTTGTTCACACTTATCCTACCAATCCGGGTGGAAGTAAATACATCTAACCATATATAAAGGAGTACTGGGTCGTAGACAGTAGTAGTAGTCTACAATCTTATAATATGTCTGTAGCAGTTGAGTTCAAGTGTCAAGCCTAAGGTCAGAGTCACCAAAGCTATCCGCCACACTGCCCAGTACAGTTGCATTGTCAAGCTTACTTGCCTGGTACTCCTTTAAAGTGACTTCGAAGATAGCATGGTTATTCCAACTGATACTGTCAAGAAGACCTGCTATGCTATTGCCAAGAAGTCCAACCACGTCGAGACCATCGAGCGCTATGCGTACGAGCTTGGTAAGCACTACGAGTTGATCTTGATAATTGTACTTCTCGACCTTTCAACGTTGTTAGCTATCTGATGGTAAGACTTAAGGTATTCAATGCCATTGCACGCAGTAATCTATGCTCCACATTCCTTCATCTTCAGCGCCAGAAGAATGGTATATGCATAAAGAGTATAAATGCATTGCGCATAAAAATCCGATATTTCTTTTCCGACATTAAATCCTCCAATACTAACAGCAACTTGATTGAATAGATACCAACCTACTACCAGTGTGGTATGCCTGGTATTTGGCTCCTTACTTCTAATCCTCCTGACTAGTCAGTAATATTCCTGTAAAATATATCCCTTTCTTGATATGATGTGCCACTAACCAGACATAAGTTAAAGGACGCAATGGGGATACGGGGAAAAAGGTTCCGCTTACACAATCTGCAAGGAAGGGGGCGGTCGACCAACCGTCATTTTAGGTTAAATCCAGTTTGATGCAGATAGTGAACATTGAACTGTACTTTGGCTGGATGAGACATAGCAGGATCGTGAGGGGGCATCCGTTTGCATGTAAAATACCCCATATTTCACTCGTCCATAAGAGGAAAGCAGTGAGCTGGTATAAATAGAAGCTTCAGAGAGAGGAATCAAGTCATCCACTAAGCACTTTATCTCTTTTTATAATAGAATGAAATTCTCCGCACCTAGAATCTTGTGCCTCCTCTCTGGTTTGGCAGCGATCAACGCCGCAGCTTTCGATAGAAGATTGCAAGCCAGAAGCGGTGGGGCTTACGATGTGACGGATGTATTTGGCGGAGGTAATAGTGGAAATGGTGATTCCAACGGAAACGGTGGTAATGGCAATGGAGGAAACGGAGCTGGTGCCTATAGCCCTAGAAATGGCGGTAATGGCAACGGAAATGGAGGCAATGGTAGTGGCAACGACGGAAATGGAACTGGTGCTTATGACTCCGGAAACGGTGGTAATGGTGACGGTAACGGAGGCAATGGGGATGGTAATGGTGGTAATGGAAATGGAGAAAACGGACCTGGTGCCTATGACTCTGGAAATGGTGGTAATGGCAACGGTAACGGAGGAAATGGTGATGGTAGCGGTGGCAATGGAAATGGAGGAAATGGAGCTGGCGCCTATGACTCTGGAAAGGGTGGTAATGGTAACGGTAACGGTAATGGAGGCAATGGAAATGGCGGTAACGGAGCTGATGCCTATGACTCTGGAGACGGTGGCAATGGCAATGGAGGTAATGGAAACGCTGGCAACGGAGGTAATGCCTATGGCTCTGGAAACGGTGATAATGGCGGCAATGGTAACGGTGGCAATGGGGCCGGCGCTTATGATTCTGGAAATGGTGGAAACGGAAACGGCGGTAACAGTAATAGAGGCAATGGAGATGGCAATGGCAGTGGCAACGACGGAAATGGAACCGGTGCTTGTGACTCCGGAAACGGTGGTAATGGTAACGGCGGTAACGGCAATGGAGGCAATGGAGATGGCAATGGAAATGGCGGTAACGGAGCTGGTGCCTATGACTCGGGAAATGGAGACAACGGAGATGGAAATAGCGGCAGTAGCAACGGTAGCAACGGGAATGGAGGGAACGGAGCTGGTATTTATGACTCTGGAAATGGAGGAAGCGGAAACGGCAGTAACGGCAACGGAGTCAATGGAGATGGTAATGGAAACGATGGCAACGAAGCCAGTGCCTATGGCTCTGGAAATGGAGGAAAAGAAAACGGCGGTAACGGCAACGGAGGTAATGGAGATAGCAATGGCAGCGGTGGCAACAGTGTTGGTGCTTATGACTCGGGAAATGGTGGGAACGGCTCTAGAAATGGTAATGGAGCCGGTAACGGTAGCGGTAACAACAATTGTCAGTAACACATAGAGTAATGTATTTATAATCTAAATAACCCATTAATAAAATTGCTTAATAGTTGGAATGCTATTTTGTATGATATTAATTTTCCACCTATTGTGTCATAGGGGAAAATATAGTAATATATAGCTATGTGTGGGTACCTACCTAGGTTGGGGGAGGGGAGAATACCAATTTCGGATATATCGGTATGCTCCTTTGTGGAGGTTACTCTAGAGCCAAAAAGTGCCTTTAGTACAACAAAAAGGGTTTTGATGGAGAACAGCCGATTGGGGCAGCAACGGCAACTTGATTCATGGCAAGGCCTAGAGTCACTGCTACGGTAGTAAAGCGCATGTGGAGAAACAGCTAAATCACATATTTGTGAAGCATTTTGTTGTAAAGTGTTTCTTGAATGGACACTCCACTTTGGCCTTTATATTCGTTTATGTGTAGTCCCGGCCGACCTTCTTAGTTCCACAACTGTCTGGTATCCAAGTCAGCATTATATGTTGAGCATAGTTTCAAGGATTGCTTTCA
>MCFE01000181.1:0-141446 GCA_002104905.1 Basidiobolus meristosporus CBS 931.73 | reverse complement strand
ATTGTATTTTTGTCAATACTCATGTGAATTCAAGACAGTTTTCCAATCGAAACATTACACCTACATGAATGTAAGATGAAATGTTGATCTGTCATAGTAAGCATTACAAGTAATGTTGTGGCACCACTTACACATATACATATTACACCATTTTCCCTTTGGTATGACTCACTTTGATGTATATGCTGCCAAGAAATAATGCATAATCATCTGGTTCCCAACTAAACCCCCTGCTGACAGCAGCAGAAGAATGGTTGGACAACAGCTTGCTTTGATATTCAGTACAATATGCAGGGCTACAACCAAAAAAAGCCCTGTGGACATAAGACTTGTTCTGTTGGATAGTCCCACATTGAGCCATGAGTGCCAAATGATGCCATAGTGTGCCAGAGAGGTCAAGTGAGCCTATACTTGGCCACAGAGTGTGAAACATAGCTCTGCATCTTCATGTAAAGCAGCCCCTGTATTTCACCCATTGCACAGGAGAAAATCCATTTTTTGACCTTTTTTTGTGGATCAATGTAGCTCAGGATGTGTAAGAGCACAGTAGAACTGACAATATGCATCTGGTACTCAATACCCATGGCACTCTGAATCTAGCTCCTGTAGCTTGTATCATGTCACAAAAATGAATGGCACTATCTTGGTCCACTGGTACTATCTGGCACTATAAGTGCTTTGTATAGATCTTACTTTAGGGCTAATATTTAAATATAGTGCCAGATAGTACCAGTGGACCAAGATAGTGCCATTCATTTTTGTGACATGATACAAGCTACAGGAGCTAGATTCAGAGTGCCAAGGGTATTGAGTACCAGATGCATATCTTCAATCTGCTGGTGCTCTAATACATCCTGCACAATATTGATCCAAAAAAAAGGTCAAAAAATGGATTTTCTCCAACACAATGGGTGAAACACAGGGGCTGCTTTGCATGAGGATGCAGAGCTATGTTTCACACTCTGTGGCCAGGTGGAGGCTATATTGGCCTCTCTGGCACACTATGGCATCATTTGGTACTCATGGCTCAATGTGGCACTATCCAACGGAACAAGTCTATAGTGCCCACTAAAGGTAATAATACAACACCTCAGGCTCTCAGTCAAGTAGGCAGTTGAAAATCATTGCGGTGTGGTGGTGTATAAGTCCAAAGGGCAAAATACAGCCAACACTTCTCAAGTGTGAATGTGTGTGGGGTGTTCACTGGGTGCAATAACCTCTGGCAAAAGCTTGCTAGGAATACTGGGTCTTTTGTCTAATCTAATGTGATGGGGGATAAAGCCTCAAGCTTGTCAAGGGAAAACTATTGAACTACAATCCCCAACTTAGTTGGCATCTTAACAAAAGTTTATAATGGCTTCGACGTCCTTTGAGATGACAATGTACTAAAGCTTCCAAAGTCAAAACAACTGTAAACTCCACCAACAGGGACTTGATAAGAATGCAGCTTTGACCAATAGTTACAAAGACTGAAAAGTATCTTTGCCTGTACAAGAACAAACTTGGGAAAACAAACAAATATAATAAAATATACCTACTCTGAGTATTCCTCACAAGTAGTGCCTCCAAGGTCAGTTGGCTGTCAGCGTGGTTTCCTGGGAGTGTTGTCAGGTCTGAGTCAGAAAATAGTGGTAATAGGTAGCGGTGATCTCACTAATCAATAAGTCGGAATATTGGAAGAGGGATGATTTATTTTAAGGGATAGCCTCCCTTATATACTTTTTTGCTGCTCAATTTCTTGCTAGAAAATACTTTCCGGAAGTTTCCAGAAGGTAGTAGACAACCAATCATGTCTTTGTGTACTAAAAATAGCGCAAATTCTTGGCGGATTGTTCCATGAGACATAGTAGTACCTAGCCAATCAGGTAGTGGTAACATGAAACCTCTGTGTCATGTGGTTGCCTCTTATGGTAGTGAGATGGGGGATTATGAAACCAAGATGGTCACGTGACATGGGCACTGTTGGGGTACTTGCCATATAAGGTAACTATCTTATCTTGGCATCTTGGCAAGGAATAAGAATAGCTTGTGCAATGGGTTAATAGTGACAAATAGTTTGTCAGGTTGCATAGTAATAATCACATAGACAAAAATAGGAAATATTGCAAATTTGGGATGATAATAATATAGGCGGGGTAATCCTTTTTAGGGAAGTGAACGCATAAGAATGAGCACATCTGCCTGTGGGTGTCACTGTGACCCCACTACATCCACCCCCCTCTCAGCTTTGAACTCAGGTCAAAGCAAACTAAATGTGATGTGCAAAATTCCGGTGCTTGAATAGCTTAAGTCGGTTTCCTGCCACAGGTGCTCTTAGCGGTGTTCCATCAAGTTCAGACAGGTAGTAGCTTCCATTTCCAATCACCTTAGAGACAATATATGGGCCAGACCACTTATTGTCAAATTTGCGACTCCACTGCTTGTCTAAAGTGGAATCATAGAGCAGTACTGGATCTCCTTGCAGTAATGGCTTTGGTCTAAGGCTATGTGACTTGTCAAATGGTTCCCTGTTCTGAAGTCTTGTCTCTTTGAGTTTAGCAGCTGCTTGGGTAATATCAAGTTCATGGTGATCAAGCTGTTTGATGCGTGTAGTCAGTAGTTCTTCTGTACTCATTGTAGTTCTCCACTCTAGCATGTTCCAGGATATTGAGTCAAGCTCTATGGGAAGAACGCAATCATGTCCGTAAAGCAATTTGAATGGAGATAGACCTGTGCTGCGCTTTGTAGTGATTCTATCTGCCCAGAGTGCTAGAAGAAGCTGTGTAGGCCACTGTAGTGTCATGTTGTTGCAGCTCTTGACCAGGGAGTTAACTAACGGGCCATGCCCTCTTTCAACCATTCCATTGGCCTGTGGGTGATAAGCGGTAGTGAAAGCAATATGAATCTTGTATTGTGAGCAGAGTTCCTGGATCAAATTTGAGGTCATTTCTCCTTGGTCAGCAACAAACTGGCTGATGCAGCCAAATCTGCATATTATATCTTCAAGAATAAATCTCCATATGGTGTGGCTTTTGTTATTGGGTAGGGCTCGAGCTTCTACCCACCCACTCAGATCATCTCTGGCAACAACAAGGTACTTCTTGGTTCCAGCAGTTGGCATGTGGACCAGGTCAATGCCAACCTTCTGCCATAGACAAGGTGTGTAGGTTGGATGGAGCGGCTCCTCATATCTCTTGGTTGACCTTCTTTGGCAAATGTCACAAGATTCAACAAAGTGTTGGACATCATGATACATATGCTCCCAGTAGTATCTACTGGAAACAACATTGTAAGTGGCATCTCTGCCTCTATGACCACCGGGTCTTCCTTCATGAAGGCTTGACATAATAGTCAGTTGTTCCTGGGGCTCAACTATAACTCTTCTTGGTGTCTGTCCAGGCTTTACTCGTTTGAAGAGGAGGCCATCTTTTATGTAGAAATGATGGGCCTTCTTCCTGAGCTTTCTGAAATCATGTGGGCTCATCCCTGGTGGCTTCTCTAAGGTTCTCAGATAGTCTTGAATGGTGTTCCACATAGAGTTGCTGGGCTTCTTCACGTGTAGTTGTCGGATTTCTGCATCAATTATGTCATCAAAGTCAGGGTCCATATCTTCAGACAACTGTGGTCCCTTCCTGGAGAGTGCATCAGCCACAACATTTGTCTTGCCAGGGATATGTCTGACCTCAAAGTCAAACATTTTCAGCCATGCCATCCACCGATTTGTGGCATCATCAGGTAGATCAGGCTTGTTGATCATTCCTATAAGTGGCTTAGCATCTGTCTCCAGGATGAAATGTGTCATGTAGAGTTGTGACTTCAGCTTTCTCAGCATCTTCACAACTCCTAGTAGCTCTCTCTTAATCTGTGAGTATCTTTGTTCTCTAGGAGAGAAGAGGCAGCTCTCATATCTGCAGGCATAGTGGTTACCATCTTCATCATCTTGGCCAAGTAGTGCTCCAGCTCCTACAGGGCTTGCATCCACCGTCAAGATAGGTGGGCATTCAGTGTTCTGATAGTCAAGAGGTCTCAGAACTGGTGGAGATACTAAGGCCTCTTTTAGTAATTGCATGGCTTCTTCTTGCTCTTCTCCCCAGTTAAATGGGGCATTCTTTCTCTGTAGTCGGTAGATTGGTTCTGCTATCTCAGAAAATCTTGGGATCCAGATCCTAAAGAACCCACAAGCTGCCACAAAGCCACGAGCTTGTGTTAGATTTGTGGGGGTAGGCCAGTTGCATATCTTTTGTGTCTTGGAGTCTCCAGGTGAACGACCAAAGGTGTTGCATTTTTGTCCAACAATGGATATCTCTGATACACCAAAGCTGCTTTTCTCACCACTGATGGTGAGTCCAGCTTCTTCAATGGCTCCTAATATGGCATCATTGTCTGAAATATGGTCATAGACAAACTTTCTTACTCCAGGCATAACTTCAGTTGTGTCCCGGAGTTTTGGTCCTTTGATGCCTATGTCATCAACAAAGACAGCAAGTTTCTCAGGTATAAACTGGTAGAGCACATTTACCATGCACCTCTGGAACTGAGCCACGGAGTTTGTTGCCCCTTGGCTAAGTCTTGTCATTCTTAACAGTCCAAATGGTGTCTGGAGTGCAAACATATCTCTTGATGTCTCATCTAGGGGAATCTGGTCATATCCTGAGTAGAGATCATATGTTGAGTAGATGGAGTGACCACTAAAGCTTTCTGCAAAGTCATCAATAGACGGAGGTATTGCGGCATCTCTGATAGTGACAGCATTTGCAGGTTGCACGTCCTGAATGAATCGGAGCTTCCCATTCTTCTTTTTGGTCACAAACCATCTGTTAGCATAAGGTCCATGGCAAGGTTCTAGGATACCAGCTTCAATCTTCTTCTTAAGTAGGTCATGCACATCAGCTTGGAGTCCTCTAGGCAGTGGGTAAGGTTTAAATGACCAGGGTGTGTGGGGCACTGTATGAATTTTGATAGGTTTTTCAACCGATGTCTTTAAGAGTCCCATCTCCTTGTCATTATATGAGAAAACCTTATCATGCCTTTTCAGGGTTTCTTCAAATAGTAAGATCTCCTCCGGTGTTAGGTTTCCATCACCAATGATAAGTTGCTTAAGTCTCTCAGGTGTAAGTCGTGTATCTTCTGGTGTTCCTTCTGGTGGTCTGATGTAATCAGCAGGTCGAGACCCATCAGTTAAAGGTGTAAGTGATGGTCTAATCTTCTGTTCCACTGTCTTGTATTTTGTGCAAACTATAGCTGACTGCTCTTGTATACCTAATGAGCAGCTCCAACTGTTAGGGTGTATACTGTCAGGCTCCTCATCTTCTTCTATAACAAGATGTGTCTTCTGGCAAGCGGTATGTGTCCTCTTATTGTTGGGTGTTACCCCACAGAATGTTGACTGTAGTCCTGGGTTGGATCCTTGTATAGTGTACCACACTGACCCATCAGAATAGTTGGTAGTTGTAGCCTTAGTACTGGTCTCCCATGGTCTGCCTAACAGAAGGTCAAAGTTTGCCTTCTGGCAGATAAAGAGGGGAAGCCAGACCTTGATTCCTTGTACCTCAATAGGGAACTTGTGCACTACACCATAGAGTGGGCTAGACCCTGAGTTTGCATCAGTCATGTTCCATCCAATATCTCTATCAACAGGCAGTAGCTCCTTGCTTCTAAGTGTCTTCCAGAAGTCTAGCGGCATAACACAAATCTCTGAACCACTGTCAATATGGCAGTCAACAGGGTCATCATATATGTACCCTTTCACCACAGCAGTTGCAACTGAGTAAAAGGTCTTGTATTTGGTAGCGTTGTCATCCTTTTTGTGGTCTTCATGGTTTGTCTGGATTATATGGGTGTCCATATGTTCAACAGCTTGTCTTCTTGTTCTAAGCTGCTCATCAAAGGTCTTCCTAACAGACGGTGATACACTCATGATTTCTCCAACTGACAAAGTGAGGTTCTGCTTCAGCAGTTTCTCAGTAATCAATTGGGGGCTTGAGTAGCCTGCTATCTTTGAGGTCATCTGAAAGTGAGGTAATGGGTCTTGGGTGGGCAGTGTTCCAGGCCTCTTGTCAATGATAACCTCAGGCTCTTCAAATCGTGGTCTTCTAAGGATGGGCTTGACAGGTTCTTCAGGAAGGTGTCTCTTAGTAGCAAAGGTGTCTACTTTGTATTTTCTGTTGTCAGGGCTGTTTGGACTCACTGTATGAGTCTCAATAGGGGCATCAACAGTAATCTTTCTAGTTGCTGAGTCAGACTTCTGGAAAAGGGCTCTCATTCCGCCTCTTCGGAAATTAGTGGGAATCCTTTTTCCTTCCTTATCAGCAAGCATTCCATCGGCATCAAACTGTACTGTTCCTTCTCTAAGTAGCTGGCTAAGCTCTGAGCATTCACGTCTGGCATGCTGAGTAGAGTCACACCAAATGCAGTGTCTAGGCAGAGCTCTTTGGCCCTCAGTAGCTACTTTGGCTGAGCCATTAATCTTGAGGGCTAGCTTTTGTAGCTGTTCAGCAAGTTGGTCAATTCTGTCGGTAGTGTAGGTCTGATTGTCAGCAACAGCACTCTTTGGCTCCTTAGTTGGTTGGTCTGGCAGATTAGATGTCAGGAGTCTCATAAAGGTAGAAGTTTGCTTTGCCTCTAGGAGTACACGTTTCATCTCTGCAAAGCAAGGAATGCCAGACTTGTCATCCTTGGCTGCATGTAGGTCAACTTTCCTTGCTAATTCCTGGGGAAGCCCTTGTGCAAGGTAAAGTGTCATGGTAAACTCAGTTATTGCCTGGGACTCTAGGAGTGGCTTGGCCATATCTTCATATTGTTGAATGAACTCTTCAAGTGGTAGCTTGGAGAGTCCCATCCTTCCAAAGTGTCTGAGGTCCTCAATTCCATAGTATATCTGGGGTCTGCCATACTCGGTCTGAAGGTAGGTCTTCATTAAGGTCCAGTCAGTCAGAATGTCTCCTTGTCTGAGAAGCTTAGTAGTAATATCATCGGTGCAGTAGTAGGGGAAGTCTTCAGCCATTTCTTGTTCAGATAGGCTGCACATCTTGCAGAGCTTCTCCCATTTGTATATGAAGCTCTCCACATTCTTTCCATCAAACTGTGGGGCTCCATGTGAGAGTGGTAACGGCATAGAGTTCATTTTGGGTAGGTAGGTTGGTGTTGTAGTCTTGATAATATTGGTAGTCTTGTTTCAATAAATGGGTAACGGCTCAAATCTTCAGGTAAATCTTGTAGGGTCCTAGGGAGCTTGTATGAACCCCCCACGTTGGGTGCCAAATATGTGGTGGTGTATAAGTCCAAAGGGCAAAATACGGCCAACACTTCTCAAGTGTGAATGTGTGTGGGGTGTTCACTGGGTGCGATAACCTCTGGCAAAAGCTTGCTAGGAATACTGGGTCTTTTGTCTAATCTAATGTGATGGGGGATAAAGCCTCAAGCTTGTCAAGGGAAAACTATTGAACTACAATCCCCAACTTAGTTGGTGTCTTAACAAAAGTTTATAATGGCTTCGACATCCTTTGAGATGACAATGTACTAAAGCTTCCAAAGTCAAAACAACTGTAAACTCCACCAACAGGGACTTGATAAGAATGCAGCTTTGACCAATAGTTACAAAGACTGAAAAGTATCTTTGCCTGTACAAGAACAAACTTGGGAAAACAAACAAATATAATAAAATATACCTACTCTGAGTATTCCTCACAAGTAGTGCCTCCAAGGTCAGTTGGCTGTCAGCGCGGTTTCCTGGGAGTGTTGTCAGGTCTGAGTCAGAAAATAGTGGTAATAGGTAGCGGTGATCTCACTAATCAATAAGTCGGAATATTGGAAGAGGGATGATTTATTTTAAGGGATAGCCTCCCTTATATACTTTTTTGCTGCTCAATTTCTTGCTAGAAAATACTTTCCGGAAGTTTCCAGAAGGTAGTAGACAACCAATCATGTCTTTGTGTACTAAAAATAGCGCAAATTCTTGGCGGATTGTTCCATGAGACATAGTAGTACCTAGCCAATCAGGTAGTGGTAACATGAAACCTCTGTGTCATGTGGTTGCCTCTTATGGTAGTGAGATGGGGGATTATGAAACCAAGATGGTCACGTGACATGGGCACTGTTGGGGTACTTGCCATATAAGGTAACTATCTTATCTTGGCATCTCGGCAAGGAATAAGAATAGCTTGTGCAATGGGTTAATAGTGACAAATAGTTTGTCAGGTTGCATAGTAATAATCACATAGACAAAAATAGGAAATATTGCAAATTTGGGATGATAATAATATAGGCGGGGTAATCCTTTTTAGGGAAGTGAACGCATAAGAATGAGCACATCTGCCTGTGGGTGTCACTGTGACCCCACTACAACGCCCACACAGATCTGAGTCAATTAGATCTAATTTTTTCTTTGTTTTGATTAACCCAGAGCTCTTGAACAGTTGTCTGGCTTGTTTCCCATATATGCAGGCTTAACAGTGCTTCAAATTAGCTGGGGGATCAATTTTTACTCCAGAAATTAGCTGATCTTTGATCATTTTGCGTAAATAATCAAAATTGATGTGCCCAAATCTCCTGTGCCAAAGCATTGGTGTTTCTTCATTTAAGTAACTTATATTGGCTTCCAGATATGATGGAATATAAGTCAACTTGTATAGATTTTGATCTCTGATGCCCAAAGCAGTATGGGCACCATTTTGATCAGTGATCCTGCATCCAGAATTGTCAAAACTGAAACTGAGTCCTTCTGCTGTGGCCTTGCTTACAGAAAGTAGGTTCTTGGCTATTTCTGGTACATAGAGTACTTCTTTAAAGGTCCGTGTATGGCTTCCTTCACTGCTTCTAAGGTTTAATTGGATAGTTCCTTCTCCCACTGCATCAAGTGTTCTATTGTCACCCATAAAAACCTTCTTAATTGGAATTTCTTGATATTGGGTAAAAAGTTCTTTTTGGTGTTTAAAGTGTTGAGATGCTCCAGAGTCAATATACCACGTCTGAGATTCCTTGTTTGTGGTCATATTTAGTGCAGATATGAATAGTCTATCTTCAGTTGTTGCAGCATTTCCATATTCAAGCTTCTTTTGCTGATTATCTTTCTTTTTGAGACACCGGTCTGATGTGTGTCCTTTCCTTTTGCAGTAGTTACAAAACAGGTTGCTGTTGCCTTTGTAGGGTCTTGGGTACCTCCTTTGTTGGTTATCATTGCTTATTAAAGCATTTTCTTCTTCCTTCTTATTGGTGCTTGATTTTCTTTATTCTTCATCCAGGAGCCTTCCATATACGTAATTTAAGGTCAAATCTTCAGTTCTGGACTCTAGGGCTGATACAAGGCCCTGAAACCTGTCTGTCAGGCTATTCAGGATGGTAACTATCACATCCTCATCAGTAGTTGGTACGCCCACAGATTCCATCTCATCTACCAGCAGGGTAATCTGTTAATTAGATTTATCATTTCTTCCCCTGGCAGCATCTTTGTAGTAAAGAATTTTTGTCTCAGATACATTTTCTTGGCAGCTGAACAAGACTGGTAGGTGTCTTCTAATGCTTTCCAGGCATTCTTTGCCGTTTTTACTCTTGAGCATTGAATTAGCAATTTGTGCTTGACATTAAGGCAAATGCAGTTAAAGGCACTTTGTTCTTTCTTCTGGTACTTTAAGGCTTCCTCTCCCACGTTTTTAGGAGGGCATTCTTCCCCCATGACAATATCCCAAAGGCCTCTTTCTTGTAGCAGCATCTTCATCTTCACCTTCCACACTTGGTAGTTAGATCCATCCAACTTTCCAGCAGAGGGAAAAACTCCAGTAATAGCAGTAGTAGACATTGCAGAGAGTAACAGCTTAGGGCTCATAACCTGTTGTAAGAGTCTTGGAGATATTGGAAGTTATTTGGAGAACAAGTAGATTATGTGGTTTTCACTTAATGATTTATTGAATGTAAAAGAAGTATTTATACTTTTACCTGGTCTTGGCATTCCAAACACGTAGAATAGGTTAAGGAAAGTCCCAAGAACATGTGTGCAAAGTTTGGGGCTGTTTGGACAACATTGAGAATTTTCATGTTCTGGGTACCTGGTATTTTGGTGAAAATCTTCAAAGTAAATCCCAACAAGGAATTTGGTCAGTATTCTCTAGGATTTGAAGGTAACAATCTAAGTGACTAAGTTAGGTGAATATTTAGGTGGAAATACAAACTTTTACAACAATTTGACCTGAGATATTGAAACTTGTCTCTAGCTAATGGTTTGGTTAATATGTCTGCAATCATTTCATATGTAGGACAGTAAACTAAGCTAACTAAGTTATTCTCTATAGCTTCACATACAAAATGATGTCTAATATGTCTGTGCTTGGTTCTAGCATGAAAAGTTGGATTTCTACCTAATTGTATACATCCTTGATTATCTTGAAATAAAGAAATAGGCATTTTTTGACATAGGCCTAAATCTGTAAAAAGTTTTCTTAACCACATTGCTTCTTTTGTAGCTTCACAGGCTGCCATATACTCTGCCTCTGTGGTGGAAAGTGCTATGGTTGGTTGCTTTCTTGAGTTCCATGAAATTGCTCCTTTACAGTAAAGAAAAGTGTATCCTGTGGTGGATCATCTGTCTTTGAAATTTTGTCCCCAATCAGCATCACAGTATCCCACAAGATCCTGTTCTGAATCCTTGTAAGTGTATCTTAAGCTGATATCAGCAGTTCCTTTAAGGTATCTAGAAATCCGCTTAACTGCTGCAATATGATCAGATCCATAGTTCTGCTTGTGTTGGCTGACGACTCCCACTGAATATGAGATATCTGGACGTGTTCCAAGCATGATATACATCAGACTGCCAACCATAGATTGATAAGGAAAGTCAGGGCTTTCAGATGGCACCTAGCCCTCTTGATTTGGTTGAGTTTTGACCAAGTTAAGGTTTGTCTCCATTGGAGTAGCTGCCAGTTTACAGTCTTCCATTTGGTACCTCTTTAGTATATCTTGAATATACTTGGATTGGCTTAGGGTGATAGTCTGGGTACTTCTATCTATGGAGAACCTAATCCCTAAGTAATAATTAAGTTCTCCCAGATTGGACATCTTGAACTCCTTAGATAGGCTGGATTTAGTCTCTTCCAATGATTCTAGGTTATTGGCAGCTATAATAAGATCATCCACATATAGAGCTAATAGAACTGGATTTGCTCTCTCTGGCTTATGGTATATACTATAGTCAGCATTACTTCTTTTGAAACTCAAAGATTCAAGATAAGAGTCCATCTTGCAATTCCAGGCTCTTGGTGATAGTTTGAGACCATATAGTGACTTTTTAAGCTTGCCAGCCAAATGGGGGTTATCTTGGTCAGCAAGCCCATCAGGCTGGTCCATATACACATCCTCATCAAGTTCTCCATTCAAAAATGCAGTTTTTACATCCACTTGATGAGTAAAAATTCATATTTGGCTGCAATAGCCAATATTAATCTGATGGAATTAAACTTGGCTACCAGTGCAAAGGTCTCAGTATAGTCAAGTCCTTTTGTTTGAGAGTATCCTTTGGCCACAAGTCTTGCTTTATATCTTTCAATTGTACCATTGGCCTTGTATTTTGTCTTGATGACCCATCTGCATCCAATTGATTTTTGGTTGATTGGTAATTTGACCAAGTCCCAAGTTTGATTTTCCATCAGGGCCTGATATTCCTCAGTCATTGCAGATCTCCAAGACTTTGTCTGAGGGCTATTTAGGGCCTCTTTTACAGTCCAGGGCTCATCAATATAGACTGAATAGGCATAGGCTAAGTTTGTACCCTCATTGATATAGTAATTTGGCCTATTTCTTGTCTGATTGGATCTCCAGGCATTGGATACTGGAATGATCACTTCTGGGATATTCCTGGGCACTGATTCTGCCTGAACTACGGTTGTAGAGTCCTCTGGAGTGAAAAAATTTTCATTGTTTTGCTCTGATTCAATCCTGACAATTGGTGGATTTGAGATGAGATATTTGTCATCATCTGATGTCATTTTTTGTGAAAATTTTGAATTTTCATCAAGTAACACATCCCTGAACTTGATAAGCTTCTTTGCTTTGGTATTGTAGAGTCTGTATGCCTTACTCTCATTGCAGTAGCCCAAAAATATGCATTTTACACTTTTTGGCTCAAATTTTGACTGATTTCCGGCCAGTTTTTGGCATATGCTGTGCACCCAAATATTCTTAGATGTTCTGCGCTTGGTCTGCACCCATACCATGCTTCAAATAGAGTGGAATCACAAAGTATTCTGTTATAACTCCTATTTTTAAGGTATAGAGCAGTGGCAACTGATTCTGCCCAAAAATCATATGATAATTTTTGATCAAGGATCATAGATCTTGCCACATCAATTATTGCTCTGTTAGCACATTCTGCTACTCCATTTTGCTGTGAGGAGTATGGTACAGTAGTCTCTTGCTTTATCCCATGAATTTTGCAGAAGTGGATGAAGAGTTTGAGGTATATTCTCCACCATTGTCAGAGCGTATTTTCTTGATTTTTTCACCAGTTTCTCTCTCCACCATGACTTTAAGCTCCCTGAACTTAGACAGAGCTTCTTTCTTTCTCTCCATGAAGTAGACCCATGTGTATCTTGTATAATCATCAATAAAAGTGATTATATACTTCATTCCGCCTAAGGATATATTTTGCATAGGTCCACACAGATCTGAGTGAATTAGATCTAATTTGTTCTTAGTTTTGATTAACCCAGAGCTCTCAAACAGTTGTCTGGCTTGTTTCCCATATATGCAGGCTTCACAGTGCTCCAAATTAGCTGGGGGATGAGTTTTCACTCCAGAAATCAGCTGATCTTTGATCATTTTCCACAAATAATCAAAATTGATGTGTCCAAATCTCATATGCCAAAGCATTGGTGTTTCTTCATTTAAGTTACTTTTACTGGCTTCCAGATATGATAGAATATAAGTCAACTTGTATAGATTCTGATCTCTGATGCCCAAAGCAATATGAGCACCATTTTGATCAGTGATTCTGCATCCAGAATTGTCAGAACTGAAACTTAGTCCTTCTGCTGTGGCCTTGCTTACAGAGAGTAGGTTCTTGGCTATTTCTGGTATATAGAGTACTTCTTTAAAGGTCAGTGTATGGCTTCCTTCACTGCTTCTAAGGTTTAATGGGATAGTTCCTTCTCCCACTGCATCAAGTGTTCTATTGTCACCAATGAAAACCCTCTTAATTGGAATTTCTTGATATTGGGGAAAAAGTTCTTTTTGGTGTGTAAAGTGTTGAGATGCTCCAGAGTCAATATACCACGTCTGAGAATCCTTGTTTGTGGTCATATTTAGTGCAGATATGAATAGTCTATCTTCAGTCATTGCAGCATTTCCATATTCAGGCTTTTGCTGATTATCTTTCTATTTGAGGCACTGGTCTGATGTGTGTCCTTTCCTTTTGCAGTAGTAACAAAACAGGTTGCTGTTGCCTTTGTAGGGTCTTGGGTACCTCCTTTGTTGGTTATCATTGCTTATTAAAGCATTTTCTTCTTCCTTCTTACTAACACTTGATTTTCTTAATTCCTCATCCAGGAGCCTTCCATATATGTAATTCAAGGTCAAATCTTCAGTTCTGGACACTAGGGCTGATACAAGGCCCTGAAACTCATCTGTCAGGCTATTCAGGATGGTAACTATCACATCCTCATCAGTAGTTGGTACCCCCACAGATTCCATCTCATCTACCGGCAGGGTAATTCTGTTAATTAGGTTTTTCATTTCTTCTCCTGGCAGCATCTTTGTAGTAAAAATTTTTGTCTCAGATATATTTTCTTGGCAGCTGAACATGACTAGTAGATGTCTTCTAATGCCTTCCAGGCATTGTTTGCCGTTTTTGCTCTTGAGCATAGAATTAGTAATTTGTCCTTGACATTAAGGCAAATGCAGTTAAAGGCACTTTGTACTTTCTTCTGGTACTTTAAGGCTCCCTCTCCCACGGTTTTAGGAGGGGATTCTTCTCCCATGACAATATCCCAAAGGCCTCTTTCTTGTAGCAGCATCTTCATCTACACCTTCCACACTTAGTAGTTGGATCCATCCAACTTTTCAGCAGAGGGAAAAGTTCCAGTAATTACGGTAGTAGACATTACAGAGAGTGACAGCTTGGGGCCCACTACCTGCTGTACAAGTCTTGGAGATAATGAAAGTGATGGGAGAACAAGTAGACTTTGTGGTTTCACTTCACAATGTATTGAATGTAAGGTAGAATTTGTATATCCCTGTGAAAAATTATTGCCATGATCCTGTAAAAAGGACATCACAAATTCAAAGTCCCATGTCTAAGAGGTACTGATCATGTTGGGACACCATTCAGAGATCATTGAAAAGTAATTGCACCCCAGATTTCACAAAAAACTTGGTCAAATTTTCCATCTCAAAGATAAATTAGTGGCTTTTAATTGGTTCCCAGTCTAATGAATCCTGCAGCATTCAAGTGCCTTTTCTTGAGCACTGCCCTTGAAGAAGTGCTGCAACCTCTTGGTGCACCTATTAAGAGGCCTCTTTGTTGCTTGTTAAGAGCTTTTGGCCCTGCTTGTAACAGGCTCTAGAGGAAGCCATTTGTCATGATCACATGACAACCATGAACACCCATGCCAAGTTTCAGCTCCCTAGCTCAATTTCTAAGAGATTCCTTCTGGAACCTTCTACCACCTTCCAGAAAGTTCCTGACCATTCCAAATCATTGTTACACAATGGAACATTCCATGGAAGCTTTCCATTGTATTTTTCATAGTCCAGTACCATATATGGAAAGACCAGGTCACATGACTTAGTCACATGATCTGGTGACCCAATCCACCTCCTCATCCTGTCTCAGTGCGGTGTCATCTATGTCAATATCCCCAGCACCACTGCTGTGCCACACCCCACAACCCCATTAGTATTAGCTAATATCTCTCGGCATCAGTATAGCCAAAAGTATTTATAGTCCTATCCCCCCTTAAGTATTCCTCAGTCTGATAAACACAGGTCTTGAATAAACAGCCTTGCCTTGAATCCTGCCTTGCCTTGATGGTCCACACCTAAGTCCTTTCCTGCCGTGCCTAGCTTTTCCTCCTGCCTTGTGTCTATTCATAACACCATTGGCTTTTAGCCATTGTACCCTTGTTCTACTACTGTTAATAGTTTCCGCATTCTTGAGATACTTTCTTAGCATACCAATGCTGGCCTAAAAGCTGTTGGCATATTTGAATCCAGGATAATGCACATGGAACAAGTCAAGCACATTCTGCTTGGCCTTGAGTTCCTGATGGTCCCAATGTATGCCAGCCTTGAGGTGTTGGTGGGCTAGACTCCTAACAGCCTCTTAGATATTAGCCCACTCTTCATCATTGTACTTAACAGCTTCACAAATCTTCAATGCCTTTTGATATTTAGGCTTTTGTATAACATTACATTTTCTCCCTCCCAAGGTGTGATTGGTGTTTCTGTGGGCTCTATCTTTGGGCACTGTTGTTGTGCTTCAAAGACTATACAGTGTTCCTCTGCTGTTACATTGGGCAATGGCTCAACTCTTGGCTATGTTGTTGAGCTACTTGAGTTCCTTCTTTGCAGCAAAGATACTGCTTTCTCAACCTGGGATATTGATTGCTCTACTCCATTTATCTGCTCATCTTATTTCTAGACTATTTCCTGATTTTTGTGGGCCATTGCATCTATCCTATCAGCCACTGCACCTAATTGCCTCATTAATGCATTGGTATGAGCTGGCAATAGACTTGCTAATATGGGTGGTGGCAATGTTATGATGGCCACTTGCTGGTTTTCAACTGAAGGTACTGCTTTTGCTACATTCTCATATGCCTTGGCAATATGGTCAGCTTGCAGCTCAATAGAGATTTCCAATTGCCTACTTGACTGGGAGCCTGAGGAGCCTGCATTATTCCCTCTGGTGGGCACAATGTTCACAGGGCCTTTTTTGGTTGTAGCCTCACATGTTGCAGAGAATGTCAAAGCAAGCTGTTCAACCATTCTTCTGCTGTCAGCTGCAGGGTTTGGTTAGGAACCAGACAACCTTACTTTATTTCTTTGCAGCATATATATGGAAGTGAGTCAAACCAAATGGGAAATTGCTTTACATATATGTATGTATGCAGTGCCACAATTTTGTTTATAATGCTTACCATGATAGGTCATCATTGAGTGCTAAATTCATGTAGGTGCAATGTCTGATATACAAGACTGTTTAAACTCACATGAGTTTTGACAAAAAAGTGATAGAATAGTGTTATGTTATTGGGTGTCAAATTGTTTGCCCTATGGACAAGTCTACTTTGATTTGATGCTGTAAGAGAAGAGAAAATAGACCATGCAGCTATTGTAGCAAGCCTCTCAGCAATCAGGCATGCAGAAAGCATAGGCTCTATTATAAGGATCAAGGCCAGTGTTTTGCCACACAAATTATATCTGACCACTTGCCAGTCACTACTGTACTAACAACATCTTGCTGGCCACTTGATACTCCTATAGCAGCATCTGGCTGTACTTGTCACCTTGTGCAAACTGAGTCAGGGGAGTTGGTGACACCTTTAGGCTCACCCTAACCTTTGGAATATGGCATGCAGAGTGATAGCTCTGAAGAAGCAGGCTTATTGATGGGTTGTGAGCCTATCTTCCCTTACAACAGTACCTTGCATGAGCCTGGCACAATCCCATTATATAGTGCAACAATACCAGTGGAAAAAAATGCCAAGGATACTTTATGGAATCAAGTGAGCTCAGTTATCTATATACTGGTGAATGCTGTGATGTTATGGCCAGAGAAGTAGTGCATCTCCCCTAATATCAGTTATGGGGGCTAAGAGGACTTACTACTACTTCTTGCCAAAATCATCCTGGGAAGCAGCTTACCATGTACATGGTATAAATGGAAAACCATCATATGGCTGGCAACATATGACCCTGAGACCATCCTGATACCAGCAGGTGTTAACAGTTGCATGGCATGCATATCAGAAAATGCCACCATTGCAAGGTGTCAACCTTGTCAGGAATCCACTACCATTGGGGGAAAACATTATTCACACTCCAAATATATTCCAGTAATATCCCATCTCAAGAAGCTTATGCAGTCCAACAAATATTGTTAAGCTATAAGGTACCATGGGCAACTGTGCCAAGATTGTGCCAGCATGTCTTTATAGATTCCTCACCAAGCATTGCAATGCCAGCATGCTGGTGCATGCCAGTCCAACTTAAACCAACATCCCTGACAAGGGTGCCACCACTGATTTGATACCTATTGAGTCAATGCAGACATATCTGAGCAAAACTACCAGAACCTGTCAAACTGCTCAATTTGACATATGTACTGTTGAGTGTGCCAAATAGTGTTTACACATTGCATTACATTGGATTCAACAAAGGGCCATGCCAATATGTCATGTTATGCCTGCATGTGCATTTACATCTCACCATCAGTAAATTACTTCCACAGTACTCATCAAAACAGACCCACTAGAAGTACCTCCAACCCAGGAGCATTTGGCAAGTAAAACAACATGTTAGTGTGTAGCACTTTGGGTTGGTTCTGTAACATCCACTGGAAAAATATGACACAGTCAAGCTACAGCATGGCCCTCATGAGCCAGGAGGCAAAATATGAACTACCAGTATACAGGTAGCCAAGAGGATAGGCAACAAGGAAGTAGTTAAGTCTTGCAAAGTGAGTCACTACCAAGTGCTACTGAAGTAATCCCAATGAGAACAAAAGCTATAAGAAGTTAATAGACTTGTTCCGTTGGATAGTGCCACATAGTGCCAGCCGGTTTATAGTGCCGGATCAATCTGGCACTCTATGGCACTATCTGGCACTATAATTTCTACCATGATGCCAGTGGTATGATACAGTTACTGGTAATTTTACTCAATCTTACTTATGTTGCTCAGAATAGTGCTTTCCTTGCTTTATTTACTCTTCATAATGCTCCAGACACATTTCTCTCAGTGGATGTCTTCTTGTATGAACATACTGTGCATTGATAAGTATCTTAACTATTTTACCTATTCTGCTGTTTTCTCCTATATATGACTTTCCTCTGTATTTACCTGCCAATATGCTGAATCTCTTCAGATATCCAAATGTGTGCTCTACCCGTACTCTGAAATGATTAAATATCTCATTGTAGAGCTTCTGCTTCCTGCTAAGCACACCATTCCTTGGCTTCCTATAAGCTGTAATACATCCTAATCTCTGACAATCCTCTCCTATATAGGCCAAGTCTGCCATACATTTCTCCCCTCTACTGAATTCAGGATGATTCTCTACCCAGAGTGCTTTGTCATGCCTACTTCCAGCAAATGGCCCACTAAACCAGATGATGTTACCCTCAATGTCAGACAGTGCTTGAAACTTCACACAGTGTGCCTTGTACTTGCCAGAATAAAAGTGCCTCTGCCCTCTAGAAGGTCTGTTAATCCTCACTGGGAAGGTATCCAAAATACTCCTGATATGGAACCTGTTGCTGAACACTCTGGGATATGGAAGTCTATTGGAGCTTCTGAACCTAGTATTCCAAGCTTGCTCTAAGTCATTCATACCCTCTGCAAGGTGGTTCTCCATTGCTGTCAGCTGGGAATGAAAGCTTCTAGGACTTTTGTTGCCATGGATGGTGGGATGAAACCTTGTAGGGCAATAGTTCTTGTAATAGCAGAGAAGCTTAACAAGGGATCTCCTTGAGTAGATTGGGGTTGATGGTCCACAGTACTTGGAATAGATCTCCTCCAGTGTGTCAAAAGGAAATCCAGTGGTAGTGATGGGATTGATGAGAAAAGACCATTCAGATGAGTAAGTCATATTAAAATTGATGGATGATTGTATTGTGGCGGTTTGAATCGATTTGGCGCAATCTGCGTTATTTATCTGATTTTTAACACATTATGGTTAAATCTCCATCAATTGCCATGTATCCCATCATTATGTCGCAAAAATCATCCGCATACAATGCCTTGGTACTTTTATTGATGCTTTAATCATAGGTCTATAATCAAAAAGGAAATCTGCGATTGATGTGATCTGATCCGTGTCAACGCGATCCAAGATGCATCATGCATAATAAATGGAAAATTCAACAATCACATTAGTTTTCATATATATTTCATATAAGACCAGGTTGATGCCAATATACTGCTGTATAAGTATCCAAATCCGTTGCTATGGTCCCCATACCAAGCCTCAACTCATCTTTAGTACAACCCAGACAAAACCCATCCCCCAGCTCACAAGCGCGGTCCGGACCAGAAAAGTCAATGTTGGATCCGTTCGAGTTCTTGCCAAATGATTTTAGTATGGCCCAAGTGTCTATGATGAGCCTTCATACAGATATTTGGGCACTACTGATTAATCTAGCAGAACTAGATACCTCAGAGAGTCAACAAAGATGGAAGAATTTGAGTAGAAAGCTGTGGCATGAGTTCTACATCAAGATGCCAGCTGATGTATGTAAAAAGATATATAACAAGACAAGTATTGAAATCAAGAATGAGCTGAGAGTGAGGGGATTTGACAAGGAAGCCGCGCGGGAACAATTTCGCGCGCAATTTGCACAGTATGGGCCAGACGCGTCCGTTCGTGCCTCAACTTTGGGAACCAAAGAGATTTTGAATGAGTTTTTGCCTCAAATGACTAATGTACTACGTGATATATTAGTAGAGCTAAGTGGCTTCCAAGAGCAATATACACAGGACTCATCCAGGCAACAGCTCCAAAGTATCAGACAGAGGGTAAGTGAATACCTTGAGGAATCAGATGGTGAGCTTCAGGAGGAAGAATACAGACCGCGAGCAACATTGTCCAGATCGCGCCAGCACGCCTCGCTGGATTCCCTACCATCTCTTGCAGCCACAGCGCGCCGGCGCACGTCAGTCCAGACCATGCCAACACCCTTTACCAGAACGCCCCGCGTTGAGTCAACGCGCGCGCTTCAGAGCAAAACTACCAGAACTCGCCAAACTGCTCATTTAGACACAAGTCCATTGGAGCGGACCAAGTCGCGTCAACATGCGGCATCACATCAAACTCAGCCAAGGGCCATCTCAACGCGTCAAGGCGTGCCTGCGCGTGCTGTTTTGCCTGACCATCAGCGAGTTACTTCTGGTGAACTGACTGATGATGACCAACATGAAGTGACTCAACCACCGGAGCCCTTGGCAAGTAAAAGAATGCGTCAGCGCGTGGCACTACAGGCCGGTTCAGTTGGTTCAGTTGGTTCAGTTGGAGCGATTCAGCGCGGCCAAGCTGCAGCATTGCACTCATCAACTAGGAGGCAAAATACTGACTACGAATACACAAGTAGCCAAGATGATAGTCAGCCAGGAAGTAGTATAGGTGTGCAAAGTGAGTCACTACCAAATGCTTCAGTAGTAATCCCTGTGAGAAAAAAACCCAGGAGAAGATGATGCGATTGCTTTGAATCGCTCACATCCGTAATGATCCCGACAACCCTTTTTTTTTGCGATCCAAATCAAGCCATCGCAAATCAGTGATCATCAAATTTTTGATATAAGTAATATCAAGGTCGTCTCACATTTGAGACAGAACCCCTATAAATAAACACCCTGCATATATATACGTCATCTGTAATACCAGTGCAGCTATTGGATCTGTTTTGCACCTACATGATTGCTTGCGTGCTAGCTATGACACCTTGCCCAATCACTAGGATCAGGGATTTACTTGCTCAATGGGTAAAATGGGATATTTGATGGCAAATCAGGTAGCTTTTTCAGTAGTCAATGAGCCAATTGGGGGCTGCCAGCTTCAGGATACTTTTGGACCAATTAACCACTGAGATACCGTCCAATTGGAGTGAGGGAAACCAAAATGGTAAGTATCATTATAGTTTATAGTGTGATACACATTTATTTCCATTTACATTAAAGAAACATATCCAAATACCGGATTTTACCTGCCATTATAGCGGTATCCAATTGCGCACGTGATGCAAGCATTACTAGTTGGCGTGATCATCCGCGCCAACCTCATCATATCAGATTGTGCCATAGTGTGCAATATTGTCCCGCATAGTGCAAAATTGTCCAAGAACAATCCTGCCTTCTGGTAGCTATAATATCGCGCCCGATTGTTCTTTGCGACCGCGGATCGCGCCGCGCGCCCTGGCACGGTACGATGGAACAAGTCTAATGCATCTGTGCCAAATGGTGGTGGATAATATTACAAAGAGCTGCAATTCCAAGTTGAAAATTCAAATGATGCTAGGGGAGCTACAAAAATCAAGTACCTGTGCTAAACTGGTGTAGCGGCATTATGCAGAGCCAGCAGTAGGCATTTACCCTGTGTCCATACAGACATCAGAAGATTGCAGAAATGATGCAAAAGCATCATTAGATTTCAGTGTACAAGTCAATCAAATGTATCAATTGATTGGGCCCTGTCAAACTATTAGAGAATCCAATAGAACTGATAAATAGCAACTAGAGCCCTCCCATAAGGCCATCCAAGCACTCTCATGTTTACCACCCATTTGGGGATCCTTTATGGCAAAATATAATTGCAAATGTACTGAACAGCTGCTAAAAGTGTCAATGTTCTACACCATTGTCACTATAGCAGCATCATTATAGGGTTCTGACGCTACCATAGATTGAATCTCCCTGGAGAACCAAGTTATTTTCATAGTTAAGGAAGACTACAAAAAGTCATAGCCAACCAACAAATGCAAATGCAGGAAATACTTCAGTGCATGAAGTTTAAAACACAGGGATATAGTAGAGAACTGGCCAAAGGCAACCTAGAGACTGAGTACATGAAACATGTTGACTAATGCTTATTAGAAATGCAATATTGGTTCCAATGGCTTTTCCTTATATGAGATCTAAGGCACAGCTCCTTTCCAAAGGGCTTACATTGTGTTCTGAAGGCATTGATTTCATCTTGTCATGAGTCTGAATTTGTTGCCAGCTTATGACAGGCTCATCTTAGTGGTGCAAAGTTCTACTGCTAAGGTTAATTAGTTAACTCAGCTTTTAGTCAGGTCATTCATTATTTATGGTAAGCCCATTGGTGAGTTGGTGTTATCTATGCAGCCTATAGCATCAGTCAGCAGAAAATCAGATGATCCTTATCAGAGAGAACTGGATACATGAGTGAGATTTCTTTGCATGATGAAAAAACTATCAAGTTGTTCTTCTACCACCTCTGTTTGACTTGGCATCTTATATCTCAGCTGAGCTTCCCATTCCTTGGCAACTACCTATAAAAACCACTAGAAAAATAATCTAGTACTGCAGTTAGCCCCAAGTAGATCTGCTGTCATGATCCTGCAATGAGGTCATCATAAAGTCAGCAACTTTAAAATTCCTACCCTCTTTACAATCATGTGGGAGGATTGTATTAGTGCTTTGAGCTTTACTGGCAAGCATAGTAATAAGTTCATGGAGTTTCAACAATCCTTCAATATAATTTGCTAGCATTAAGATAATTTTAATGCAGTCTGTGTATATCAGTAAAGACCATTCAGATTATCACTCACACTTGCCTCATTTGGTAAAAAGAATAGCAGATTTTGGTAAGTGCACACAGTTTTCCCAAGTTTAGACTACTCTACAAAGCATCATCATCTGGGACATGGTATGTCACTGAAATCATCTCAAATATACTCTACAGGCATTGGGTGAGAATTCTCTGAGTGTCATAGGTAACAATCTATGTGACTACATCAGGTAACCATTCAGCTGATATGACAGAATATGAAATAAATAGAGCAGAGTAGATAGGCAATGTTAATATGGCAAATGGGCTCTACAGTAGCTAAGACTTGTGTTGAGTTGTCAAGTGAGTTTTTATCTGCCTCAGTCTACCTGTTTGTCCTTATTTCATCACTCCTACTTGTCTCAAAAAACGCTTATTCTTGGTGTCAGTTAGCATTCCAGGTTCTGGCATAGCTGATGGTCTTGTAGTTTTGTCTGAAACCATTTTGCTGGTGGGGCAGTAAGCCAAGTATATTCAGCTACTTTGTTCAGCTTTTCTCCAATAGTGATGTATGAGATCCCTATCTGAAGAAATGCTACATGGCTTTTCCATTTGAATATATGTGGTGTCTTCTGGATTGCAGCCCAGTCTGCTGATAGCTTTTGAAGTCAACTTGCCTTTGTTTTTGCCTGACAAGCTGTTTTACTTGGCTTCAGTTGCAGAGAGCACCATAATTGATATTCTTCATAGTTCCAAGTAAGAGCAGCACAGACATATAGAAATGCTGTTGCTGTAGTAAACCATCTGGTGTCTAGAGTTCCATACTAATCCACATTGCTGTGGCCATCAAACTTACACTTAGTTGCCACAAGAGACTATTCCAGTACCACACTTGTAGCACCTTATAAGTAATTGAAAGTATGCTCACCTGGTGCTGTTTTGTCAAATCAGGTAATCTACATAGATTGGATAACTTCTATCACTGCTACTGCAGGATATGTTCATCTGTATAATATTATGCACATTAGTCTACCTATCAATGATTGATATGAATTACTTTGGTTCAAATCTGAGCAAGTTTATACAAAAATTGAGAGAGGTTTGAGTATTTTTAATAGTTTTTGATTGAGGTTGCTTTGGGCTTACAGTTTTTCATTTGCAAGCATCAAAAAGAGTCCCTGATGTACCTCAACAGTCTCAACACAATTTGTAGTATAGATATGCCTAATAACCTCAATTACAAAAAGTAGCTCACATATTCAAGATATTTGATTGCACACAGACTAAAATGCCCAAATTTGTTTGCTGTAGTGCCCCACAGCAATGTGTAACTGCTATAATGTTATCCTATAGCATAGCAAAATAATCACTCAGTTCTTGAGCAGTTGCTCTAGCATGCTGTAATCCACAGTTCTACCATTGAACTCAAGCTTTGGAAGTTAGGTGTCAACTTTCTTGCACTATTACATGTTTGCCTACTCAGATGCTTACAGCAATTTGTATAATCTGCACATCATGTAGGAGCCTTGTTTATAAGTGATGCCTTTCTGGCAGCTAGTTTTTGCAGGTATATGCTGTTTACAGCTGCCAAGGCTGACATTGTGCTTTTGGAGCTTAACTAAGTGACTAGGGCCAGTATTAACCAAGAGTCTAGTCCTTGAGTATAGGAGCAGCTTTGCCCCACCAGTTTAGCTATGAATTCATCAACCTTAGCACTTTGGGCTGTTTTGAGTCAAGCTAGTCTGCTAGTTCTCACAATCTTTACTCAATCAATTACTGGAAGTCCCTCTATACCGCTTGCTGCCACAAAGCGGCTTTGTACTATTCCTTACCAGTTGCAGATTCTGAGGACTGGGGCAAAAGGAAAGATTAGTCTATTCATAATCATTGAATGCCTGTCACTATGCTCCTGGGGTATTCTCATTATGGTGGTTCTTATGATCAGAAAACCTTGTTGCTAACCTTATCTGGAAAAATTTTCACCTGCACAGAAGTCTCATTTTTGTGGCACAAAGGCAAATGCAGCACATATCATGCTGCTTCTACTCTGATGCAAATTGGAAGCAAAGTACTTGAATGTATAAAGTCAATTACTGAAATACATATAAGCCTGGCAAAGAAACAGTAATTTAGAGTAGGAAACAGAACCTGTTGTTATGCATCTTGACTCTGAAGTAGTGTAAAATGCTACCTATTCAAACATCAAAGTAGCCACTTGCATAAGAAACTAATATGCTGCCTTGTTATGGTCTATTCTTGAGTGTCTAAGTTATATCAGTTTTTGATCAAATCAATTAGTTAAATGTTCAGCCTATTAGTGTATCAGTGCTATCTATAAGATCAGTAGCATTAGCCAGCAGGTGAAGCAGCTGATCCTTATCAGACAGGAATAAATATATCAAGTAGGGTCTTATTGGGAGATGATGATGCAGTCAGATGAGTAATCAGCCACCACCTACATTAGGAAATACAATTTGTCAGCAATTGATCTGGCAAAAATGCATATGAGCTACTGGAACTTCAATAAAAATCAGTTCAAGTTTTTGTGAATACAATACTAGCTAAACTCCCTATTCCTCTACAGATCTTATACCAAGACTTGTAGCATTGAAAGCAGCAGTAACCAGAAACCTCTCTCCTAAGGAAAGAATGTTACAAGTCTTGGTATAAGAGTTGTAGAGGAATAGGAAGTTTAGCTAGTATTGTATTCACTAAAACTTGAACTGATTTTTATTGAGGTTCCAGCAGCTCCTTATAAACATTTTGCCAGATCAATTGCTGACTAATTGTATTTCCTAATGTAGGTTGTGGCTGATGACTCATTTGATTGCATCATCATCACCCAATAAGATCCTACTTAATATATCTATTTCTGTCTGATAAGGATCTGCTGATTCATTTGCTGACTAATACTACTGATTCCATAGGTAATACTGATATACTGATAACCTAAACATATACAAATTGATTTGACTAAAAACTGATCTAACTTAAACATTCAAGCAGCAGATCATAACATTCTCCCCTACTAAAGTTGAGAGGGTTCTCCTGAATCTCTTTTCTTGTGATACCAATATCTTGATGGTTCAGTGTTATCAGCAAGTCTTGCAAGCTTGAGTCTGTCCCTATGCACTAAGTCTTCCTGGATATTGCCTTGTTTGTCCACCAGTTGGTAAGTTGCAAATGGATATTCTCTGATGATCTTGAATGGTCCTGTTCATTGTGGCTCAAACTTCTTCCAAGTGTTGTTTCTTAGCAATACAAAGTTCCCAACTGTCAATGCTTCTGGTGCTATAGTCTTATCAAATCTCTGCTTCATCTTTTCTGCACTTTGAGATACTTTGGTCTGTGCCTCTTGACGTCTTTGTTCCAGTTGCTGGTGTCTACTTGGCTGACTAAGTTCATCTTCTAAAGCATCTATAAGCTTGGGTTGTGTGAGATCTCCTGGAATCCTTGGTCCACATCCATACACTAAGTAAAATGGTGATTGCTGGGTGGTGTTGTGTATTCTGACTCTGCATGCAAAGAGTGCTTGGTCTATATACTCATCCCATCTACTGACAACTCCATTTGCATACTTGGTCAGCATTTTTCCAAATAATCCATTAAACCGCTCAGTGACTCCATTAGTTCTGGGGTGATATGCTGAGGTTTTCAAGTGTCTGATCTGCTGCATTTCCAGGTAAGCCTCTAATGTCTTTGCCATAAAGTTTGCTCCTCTATCAGATAAGATCTCCACAGGGCATCCAAAGCTCATCAGGATCTCATGGTAAATGAAACTTGCAACTTCTTGTTCACTGGCTATTGGTACAGCTTTAGCAACTGGCCATTTAGAGGCATGGTCAATTGCTACTAGGATCCAATGGTTGCATTTCCTGGTAGTTGGCAGTCTTCCAATAAAGTCAATTCCCCATCTCTCAAGTGGTCTTACAGGCTCCAAAGGGAAGAGTTTGGCAATTCTTTGTGGCTGGCCTTGTTTGATTTGGCAGTTTGGGCATGTTTTCACTAGCTTCTCAATATCTTGTTTCATTCTGGGCCACCATGCTCTGGCTTTCACAAGGCTATAGGTTCCTTCAATCCCAAGATGTCCATATCCATTGTGTAGCTTATGTATTAAATCCAGGCGAGCAACATAAGGACAATAGGCAATAGGGCTTCCATCAACAATTTGGTAGAGTGTTTCATCCTGTACAACAAATTTGCTGGCTTCATCATGGATTATCTTCTTGATATCTTCATCCACCTCATTAGGAATGGCTTGGTCCTCCAAGTACTTTGGTAATAGGCTAGGCCAATCTGATTCATGCACCAAGTTGAGTTGTGCAACTTGATCTAATCTTGATAAGGCATCAGCAACCGTGTTGGTTTTACCAGGGCAGTAGACAATCTCCAAGTCAAATTGCTGAATGTATTCACTCCATCTTGTCATTCTTCTAGAGAGTACCTTCTCAGTAAATATATAGTTGAGGGAGGCATGATCAGTCTTCACAGTGCATTTGACTCCTTCAATATAGCATCTCCATGTCTTCAAACAGTGTATTATAGCAAGCATCTCCTTCTCATGGACTGGATAGCTTTGTTCTGCTGAGTTCAGTTTCTTGGATTCAAAGGCAACAGGGTAGTCCTTTCCCTTGTGTTCTTGGCTCAGCACTCCACCAATTGCATAATCTGAAGCATCTGTGCACAGAGTGAACTCTTTTCTGAAGTCTGGTATTCTTAGGCTTGGCAGCTTAGCAAGTTCATTCTTGAGCAACTGGAAGGCAGTCTCACAAGCTATGTCCCACTTGTAGGTATTGTCTTTCTTGAGGATATCAGTTAATGGGGCTGCAATATTTGCAAATGACTTGACAAATCTCTGATAATAGGGAACCATTCCAAGGAAGGATCTGAGTTCTGATATCCTATGGGGCTGCTTCAAATTCTTGATAACTTCAACCTTCTTGGGATCTAAGGTCACTCCTGTGCTAGTCACTATGTGTCCCAGGTATTCGACATGTTCCTTGAAAAATTCACACTTGGCTAGCATGCCATATAGCTTGTTCTCTCTTAGTTTCTTCAAGACCTTTTCAGTGTGCACTATGTGATCCTCTTCTGTCTTGCTGTATATCACTATGTCATCCAGGTAGATTATCACAAACTTGTCTAAGTACTCCTGAAAGACAGTCAGCATCAGTGTCATGAATGTTGCAGGGGCATTAGTGAGGCCAAAACTCATGACTAAGTACTTGTAATGTCCATATCTGGTCCTAAATGCTGTCTTAGGAATATCTTCTGGTCTCACCCCAATTTGGTTGTATCCTGACATGAGGTCAATCCTGCTGAAAATAGTGGCTCGATTAAGTTGGTCCAAAAGCTCATCAATCTGAGGTATGGGGTACTTATTCTTGATGGTAACTGAGTTCAGGGCTCTGTAGTCAATGCACATCCTAAGTGTTCCATCCTTCTTTTTCACAAAAAGCACTGGTGCTCCCCAGGGTGACTTGCTGGTCCTGATGTATCCTTGCTCCAGTAGCTGATCAATTTGTCTCTTCATTTCCTCCAATTCTAATGGACTCATTCTGTAAGGTGTCTTGCTCACTGGAGGGCTCTCTCCTGTGTCAATGGCATGATCCACGTCTCTGACTGGTGGTAGGCTTACAAGCTCATCTGGAAACACATCTGAATATTTCTTCAAGAGAGTCTGGACCTGCTGGGGTGCTGAGGTAGAGGAATCCTCCTGTAATACCGCGATGAGGAACATCTTGGTACCTTTTCTAAGTGCTCTACAGAACTGGGTCTTGCTAAGTTCACTTGTCTCACACACACTGGAATTGACCAAGTTGAAATCCAGCCTGGCAGGTAATAGCTCATAGGTCTTATTGTCTTTTTGGATCTGAGTAGCATGGGTTCTCCAGTAGATTGTTGGATTACAACAAAATAGCCAGGTTTTTCCAAGTACAAGGTCAAACTTGCAGTTCCCAAATATATAAGCCTGTAAGTCTTCTTCATAGTCATTGATCTTCATTCTTACTGGCTGGGTAATACGGTTGATTATGTGGGAGTTCCCATCAGCTGTGGAGACTGAAGTTGATTTGGTAGGTTCAGAGTTGATTCCAGCTTTCAAAGCAAATTGCTCTGACATGTACTCATGTGATGCTCCTGAGTCAATCATGATCTTGGCAGGCACTCCATTGATTACTCCATTCAAGTACAATAACTTCCCTGAGTTTGAAGTCATTTGGGACAAGTACTCTTCTGTCACATGGAAGGTGAGCTCCAAGTCTTCTTCAAGCTCATCTTCCACATTACTGTGTTCACAGGACTCAATATGGCTGAAGGTTCTTGTTGGCTGGTGTCCATTTCTTCTCTGAGGGCAGTACTTTGCAATATGTCCCTGCTGGTGGCAATTGAAGCAAAGTCCTCCCTTCTTGCATTCTTCTGAGGAAGGATTCTTCTGCATAGCATCAATTTCCATTGGTACTGCTTCTGATTGTCTTCTTTCATAATGATTATAGCCTTTCTGATAAGTCACTGTAGGCTTCCCAACTCCAAACATAGCTGAGTCATAGTCAATGGCAATTTTGATGGCTTCTTCAATAGTCTGAGGTCTTTGGTAATTGACTTCCTTGCGAGTTCTTTCTTTCAACCCATCAATAAAGTATTCAACTTGATCCAAGGGGTCCATTCTTTCAATTTGTCCAAGTAGACATCTGTACTCATAGATGTATTCTTGCACCATTCCTTTCTGTCTGAGTGTCTTTAACTTCCTTCTTAGTAGTGTCTGCTGGTGTGGAGGTTCAAAAGCATCCTGAATTTCTGACACAAACTCATTCCAGATAGAGATTGTAGAGCATCCCATCATAGTAGCTGACCTGATCTTGTTGTGGTACCACTGTAAAGCTGCATCTACCAGGTAAGAAGCTGCATAATGCAACTTGCTCTCTGGAGCAATTCCTTTAGCTTTAAAAGCTTCTTCAATCAGAAAGAGCCAAGTTCCCAGGTTTTCATTGACTCTGCCATGGTACCAGTTGACCTTCACACTAAAGTTGCTCTTGACAGGGCTTTGCTGTCTCTGAGCCATGGTAGTCATTCCTTGTTGCTGTCGGCTGAGGATCCAGAGTAACTGTTGCTATTGGGCCAGGATTTGCTGCATGGCATTCTTCCATTCTTGATTGTCCAACATCTTGAGGGTGGTTTCTTCTTTGTTCTGGAGGGAGGTTTTTGGTTATTGCTGCTACCAATGTTACAAGTCTTGGTATAAGAGTTGTAGAGGAATAGGGAGTTTAGCTAGTATTGTATTCACTGAAACTTGAACCAATTTTTATTGAGGTTCCAGCAGCTCCTTATATACATTTTGCCAGATCAATTGCTGACTAATTGTATTTCCTAATGTAGGTTGTAGCTGATGACTCATTTGATTGCATCATCATCACCCAATAAGATCCTACTTAATATATCTATTTCTGTCTGATAAGGATCTGCTGATTCATTTGCTGACTAATGCTACTAATTCCATAGATAATACTGATATACTGATAACCTAAACATATACTAATTGATTTGACTAAAAACTGATCTAACTTAAACATTCAAGCAGCAGGTCATAACAAGAAGAAGTCTCCCTCATGATGTCCAAAAATCAAGAATGGACAAATGCTATGCAGCTATTCCTGGCCCAACAGCAACAGTTACTCTAGATCCTTAGCCAGCAGCAATAGGGAATGACTACCATGGTCCAAAGCCAGCAAAACCCTGTCAAGAGCAACTTTGGTATGAAGGTCAACTGGTACCATGGTGGAGTCAATGAAAACCTGGGAACTTGGCTCTTTCAGATTGAAAAAGCTTTTAAGGCTAAGGGAATTGCTTCAGAAAGCAAGTTACATTATGCAGCCTCTTACCTGGCAGATGCAGCTTTAAAATGGTACAACAACAAGATCAAGTCAGCCACCATGATAGGATGCCCTACAATCTCTACCTGTCATGAGTTTGTGTTGGAAATTCATGATGCTTTTGAACCTCCACACTAGCAGACATTACTAATAAGAAAGTTGAAGACACTCAGACAGAAAGGAATAGCTTAAAAGTACATCTATGAATATAGATGTCTACTTGGACAAATTGAAAGAATGGACCCACTTGATCCAGTGAAATACTTTATTGATGGGTTGAAAGAAAGAACTTGCAAGGAAGTGACTTATAAGAGACCCAACACTATTGAAGAAGCCATCAAGATTGCCATTGACTACAACTCAGCTATGTTTGGAGTTGGGAAGCCCACAATGATCAATCAAAGAGGCTACGAGCATTATGAAGGATGACAATCAGAAGCAGTGCCAATGGAAATAGATGCTATGCAGATTAATCCCACCTTAGAAGATGTTGCAATTTAAGAAGTGATTTGGATATAAGGAACTTATCAAGAAATAGTGATAATAGTTGAACTGTTGTTTATTAATAAAGAAGCTCAGTATTTATACCTTTGTAGAAGTTATACAGCTGTAACACTAAGTAAGGAGGGTTTATCAATATTCAGGAGCATTCTGTAACAGTTTCAGGGTTAGTACATAATAGTTAGTATTAGTGCTAATTTGATCATGACTATAGGGGAATTATCTTGAGATCATAGATCTGAAGAAAGCGGCAAAGTTAGAGCTGTAAATTAGTCCCACAGTGACCAAGACTAGTCCAGAATTGTTAAGTAAATTTTTAGCTGCAGAATGATACCAATAGTCCAGTATTTCAGCAGAAGAATGTAACAAGCAAGGACTTTGCTTCCATTGCCACCAACAGGGACATATTGCAAAGTACTACCCTCAGAGAAGAAATGGACACCAGCCATCAAGAACCTTCAGCCATATTGAGGCCCTTGAGCAAAGTAATGTGGAAGATGAACTTGAAGAAGACTCAGAGCTCACCTTCCATATGATAGAAGAATACCTATTGCAGATGACTTCAAACTCAGGAAAGCTATTATATTTGAATGGGGTAATCAATGGGGTACCTGCCAAGATCATGGTTGTTTCAGGAGCATTGCATGAGTACATATCAGAGCAATTTGCTTTGAAAACAGGAATTAACTTGTAACCCACCAAATCAACTTCAGTTTCAATAGCTGATGGGAAATCTCACATAATTAACCATATTACTCAGCCAGTAAGCATGAAGATCAATGACTATGAAGAAGACCTACAGGCTTATGTACTTGGGAACTGCAAGTTTGACCTTTTACATGGAAAAACCTGGCTATTTTGTTGTAATCCATCAATCAACCAGAGAACCCATGCTACTTGGATCCTGAAGGACAACAAGACCTAAGCGTTATTACCTGCCAGGCTGGATTTCAACTTGGTTAATTCCAGGGTGTGTAAAACAAGTGAACTTAGCCAGACACAGTTATGTAGAGCACTAAGAGAAGGCACCCAGATGTTTGTCATGGCAGTGTCACAGGAGGATTCCTCTACTTCAGTACCCCAGAAAGTCCAGACTCTTTTGAAGGAATATTCAGACATATTTCAGATGAACTTGTAAGCCTACCACCAGTCAGAGACATGGATCATGCCATTAACACAGGAGATTGCCCTTCAGTGAGTAAGACCCCTTACAGAATGAGTCCACTGGAGTTGGAAGAGATGAAGAGACAAATAGATCAGTTATTGGAACAAGGATCTATCAGACCCTGCAAGTCACCTTGGGGAGCACCAGTACTTTTTATGAAGAAGAAGGATGGAACACTTAGGATGTGTAGTGTCTACAGAGCTCTCAACTCAGCTACTATGAAGAATATGAATACCTCAGATTGATGAGCTTTTTGACCAACTTAATGGAGCCACAATTCTCAGCATGATTGACCTCATGTCAGGATACAACCAGATCAGGGTCAAGCAACAGGACATCCTTAAGGCAGCACTCAGGACCAGATTTGGACATTACAAGGGCTTATTCATGAGTTTTGGCCTCACCAATTCCCCTGCAACATTCAGGACCCTTATGCATACTGTCTTCTAGGAGTACTTGGACAAGTTTGTGATAATCTACCTAGATGACATATTGATATACAGCAAGACAGAAGAGGATCACATGGTGCACATTGAAAAGGTCTTGAAGAAGCTAAGAGAGAAGAAACTTTATGGCAAGCTAGCCAAGTGTGAGCTCTTCAAGGAACACATTGAATGTCTGGGACACATAGTGACCAACTCAGAAGTGACTTTAGACACTAAGAAGGTTGAAGTTATTAAGAATCTGAGGCAGCCCCATAGCACATTGGAGCTCAGATCATTCCTAGAAATGGTTTCCTATTATTGGAGATTTGTCAAGTTCTTTGCAAGTATTGCGCCCCTTTAACTGATATCCTCAAGAAAGACAATACCTACAATTGGGACATAGCTTGTGAGTCTGCCTTCCAGATGCTCAAGAATGAACCTGATAAGCTGCCAAGCTTAAGAATACCTGACTTCAGAAAAGTGTTTACTCTGTGCACAGATGCTTCAGATTATGCAATCTGTGGAGTGTTGAGCCAACAACACAAGGAAAAGGACTACCCAGTTGCCTTTGAATCCAAGAAACTGAACTCAGCAGAAAAAAAATATCCAGTGCATGAGAAGGAGATGCTTGCTATAATACACTGCTTGAAGACATGGAGATGCTGTATTGAAGGAGTGAAATACACAGTGAAGACTGCTCATGCCCCCCTCAAGTATATATTTACTCAGAAGGTATTCCCCAGAAGAATGACCAGAAGGGGTGAATACATTCAGCAATTTGATTTGGAGATTGTCTACTACCCTGGGAAAATAACACAATTGCTGATGCCTTATCAAAATTAGGACAAGTTGCACAACTTAACTTGGTGCATGATTCAGACTGGCCTAGCTTATTACTAAAGTACTTGGAGGACCAAGCCATTACTAATGAGGTGGATGAAGAGATCAAGAAGATATTCCAGGATGAAGCCAGCAAATTTGTGGTACAGGATGAAACACTCTACCAAATTGTTGATGGAAGCCCTATTGCCTATTGCCCTGTTGTTGCTCACCTGGATTTAATGCATAAGCTACACAGTGGATATGGACATCCTGGAATTGAAGGAACCTATAGCCTTGTGAAAGCCAGAGCATGTTGGCCCAGAATGAAACAAGACATTTAGAAGCTAGTAAAAACATGCCCAAATTGCCAGATCAACCAATGCTAACCACAGAGGATTACCAGACCCTTTCCCTTGGAGCCAGTAAGACCATTTGAAAGATGGGAAATTGACTTTATTGGAAGACTGCCAACTGCCAGGAAATGCAACCGTGGATCCTAGTAGCAATTGACCATGCCGCAAAATGGCTAGTGGCTAAAGCAGTAGCTGTAGCCAGTGAACAAGAAGTTGCAAATTTTATCTACCATGAGATCCTTATGAAGTCTGGATGCCCTGTAAAGATTCTAACCAATAGAGGAGCAAACTTTATGGCAAAGTCATTAGAAGCTTACCTGAAATGCAGCAAATTGGACACTAGAAAAACATAACATATCACCCTAGAACTAATGGGGTCACTGCATGGTTTAATGGATTATTTGGGAAAATGCTGACCAAGTATGCAAGTGGTGCTGTTAGTAGATGGGATGATTATATACACCAAGCACTTTTTGCATGCAGAGCTAGAGTAGACAACACCACCCAACAATCACCATTTTACTTAGTGTATAGATATGAACCAAGAAGTCCAGGAGATATCCCACAACCAAAGATTACAGACACTTTAGAAGATGAACTCAGTCAGCCAAGTAGTGTTATGATCTGCCGCTTGAATGTTTAAGTTAGATCAGTTTTTAGTCAAATCAATTAGTATATGTTTAGGTTATCAGTGTATCAGTATTATCTATGAAATCAGTAGCATTAGTCAGCAAATGAATCAGCAGATCCTTATCAGACAGAAATAGATATATTAAGTAGGATCTTATTGGGTGATGATGATGCAATCAAATGAGTCATCAGCCACAACCTACATTAGGAAATACAATTAGTCAGCAATTGATCTGGCAAAATGTATATAAGGAGCTACTGGAACCTCAATAAAAATCAGTTCAAGTTTTAGTGAATACAATACTAGCTAAACTCCCTATTCCTCTACAACTCTTATACCAAGACTTGTAACATTGGTAGCAGCGATAACCAGAAACCTCCCTCCTGAAGAAAGAAGAAACCACCCTCAAGATGTCGGACAATCAAGAATGGAAGAATGCCATGCCGCAAATCCTGGCCCAATAGCAACAGCTACTCCAGATCCTCAGCCAACAGCAACAAGGAATGACTACCATGGCTCAGAGCCAGCAAAGCCCTGTCAAGAGCAACTTTAGTGTGAAGGTCAACTGGTACCATGGCAGAGTCAATGAAAACCTGGGAACTTGGCTATTTCAGATTGAAGAAGCTTTTAAAGCTAAAGGAATTGCTCCAGAGAGCAAGTTGCATTATGCAGCTTCTTACCTGGCAGATGCAGCCTTACAGTGGTACCACAACAAGATCAGGTCAGCTACTATGATGGGATGCTCTACAATCTCTACCTGGGATGAGTTTGTGTCAGAAGTTCAGGATGCTTTTGAACCTCCACACCAGCAGACACTACTAAGAAGGAAGTTAAAGACACTCAGACAGAAAGGAATGGTGCAAGAATACATCTATGAGTACAGATGTCTACTAGGACAAATTGAAAGAATGGACCCCTTGGATCAAGTTGAATACTTTATTGATGGGTTGAAAGAAAGAACTTGCAAGGAAGTCAATTACCAAAGACCTCAGACTATTGAAGAAGCCATCAAAATTGCCATTGACTATGACTCAGCTATGTTTGGAGTGGGGAAGCCTACAGTGGCTAATCAGAAAGGCTATAATCATTATGAAAGAAGACAATCAGAAGCAGTACCAATGGATATAGACGCTATGCAGAAGAATCCCTCCTCAGAAGAATGCAAGAAGAGAGGACTTTGCTTCAATTGCCACCAGCAGGGACATATTGCAAAGTACTGCCCTCAGAGAAGAAATGGACACCAGCCAACAAGAACCTTCAACCATATTGAGTCCCATGAACACAGTAATGTGGAAGATGAGCTTGAAGAAGACTTGGAACTCACCTTCCATATGACAGAAGAGTACTTGTCTCAAATGACTTCAAACTCAGGGAAGTTATTGTACTTGAATGGAGTAATCAATGGAGTACCTGCCAAGATCATGATTGACTCAGGAGCATTGCATGAGTACATGTCAGAGCAATTTGCTTTGAAAGCTGGAATCAACTCGGAACCTACCAAATCACCTTCAGTTTCCACAGCTGATGGGAACTCCCACATAATCAACCGTATTACCCAGCCAATAAGAATGAAGATCAATGACTATGAAGAAGACCTACAGGCTTATATATTTGGGAACTGCAAGTCTGACCTTGTACTTGGAAAAATCTGGCTATTTTGTTGTAATCCATCAATCAACTGGAGAACCCATGCTACTCAGATCCAAAAAGACAACAAGACCTATGAGCTATTACCTGCCATGCTGGATTTCAACTTGGTCAATTCCAGTGTGTGTGAGAGAAGTGAACTTAGCAAGACCCAGTTCTGTAGAGCACTTAGAAAAGGTACCAAGATGTTCCTCATGGCGGTATTACAGGAGGATTCCTCTACCCCAGCACCCCAGCAGGTCCAGACTCTCTTGAAGAAATATTCAGACGTGTTCCCAGATGAGCTTTTAAGTCTACCACCAGTCAGAGACGTGGAACATGCCATTGACACAGGAGATAGCCCTCCAGTGAGCAAGACACCTTACAGAATGAGTCCATTAGAATTGGAGGAAATGAAGAGACAAATTGATCAGCTATTGGAGCAAGGATACATCAGGCCCAGCAAGTTACCCTGGGGAGCACCAGTGCTTTTTGTGAAAAAAAAGGATGGAACACTTAGGATGTGCATTGACTACAGAGCCCTGAACTCAGTTACCGTCAAGAATAAGTACCCCATACCTTGGATTGATGAGCTTTTAGACCAACTTAATGGAGCCACTATTTTCAGCAAGATTGACCTCATGTCATGATACAACCAGATTAGGGTGAAGCCAGAAGACATCCCCAAGACAGCATTCAGGACCAGATATGGACATTACAAGTACTTAGTCATGAGTTTTGGCCTCACCAATGCCCCTGCAACATTCATGACACTGATGCAGACTCTCTTTCAGGAGTACTTAGAGAAGTTTGTAATAATCTACCTGGATGACATATTGATATACAGCAAGACAGAGAGGATCACGTAGTGCACACTGAAAAGGTCTTGAAGAAACTAAGAGAGAACAAGCTATATGGCAAGCTAGCCAAGTGTGAACTCTTCAAGGAGCACGTTGAATACCTGGGACACATAGTGACTAGCACAGGAGTAACCTTAGACCCAAAGAAGGCGGAAGTTATCAAGAATTTGAAGCAGCCCCATAGCATACCAGTACTCAGATCATTCCTTGGAATGGTTCCCTAATATTGGAGATTTGTCAAGTCTTTTGCAAGTATTGCAGCCCCTTTAACTGATATCCTCAAGAAAGACAATACCTACAAGTGGGACATAGCTTGTGAGACTGCCTTCCAGATGCTCAAGAATGAACTTGCTAAGCTGCCAAGCCTAAGAATACCAGACTTCAGAAAAGAGTTCACTCTGTGCACAGATGCTTCAGATTATGCAATTGGTGGAGTGCTGAGCCAAGAACACAAGGGAAAGGACTACCCTGTTGCCTTTGAATCCAAGAAACTGAACTCAGCAGAACAAAACTATCCAGTCCATGAGAAGGAGATGCTTGCTATAATACACTGTTTGAAGACATTGAGATGCTATATTGAAGGAGCCAAATGCACTGTGAAGACTGATCATGCCTCCCTCAACTATATATTTACTCAGAAGGTACTCTCTAGAAGAATGACAAGATGGAGTGAATACATTCAGCAATTTGACTTGGAGATTGTCTACTGCCCTGGAAAAACCAACACGGCTGCTGATGCCTTATCAAGATTAGATCAAGTTGTACAACTCAACTTGGGGCATGAATCAGATTGGCCTAGCCTATTACCAAAGTACTTGGAGGACCAAGCCATTCCTAATGAGGTGGATGAAGATATCAAGAAGATAATCCGTGATGAAGCCAGCAAATTTGTTGTACAGGATGAAACACTCTACCAAATTGTTGATGGAAGCCCTATTGCCTATTGTCCTTATGTTGCTCGCCTGGATTTAATACATAAGCTACACAATGGATATGGACATCTTGGGATTGAAGGAACCTATAGCCTTGTGAAAGCCAGAGCATAGTGGCCCAGAATAAAACAAGATATTGAGAAGCTAGTGAAAACATGCCCAAACTGCCAAATCAATCAAAGCCAGCCACAAAGAATTGCCGAACACTTCTCTTTGGAGCCTGCAAGACCATTTGAGAGATGGGGAATTGACTTTATTGAAAGACTGCCAACTACCAGGAAATGCAACCATTGGATCCTAGTAGCTATTGACCATGCCACTAAATGGCCAGTTGCTAAAGCTTTACCAATAGCCAGTGAACAAGAAGTTGCAAGTTTCATTTACCATGAGATCCTGATGAAGTTTGGATGCCCTGTGGAGATCTTATCCAATAGAGGTGCAAACTTTATGGCAAAGACATTAGAGGCTTGCCTGGAAATGCAGCAGATCAGACACTTGAAAACCTCGGCATATCACCCCTGAACTAATGGAGTCACTGAGCGGTTTAATGGATTATTTGGAAAAATGCTGACCAAGTATGCAAATGGAGTTGTCAGTAGATGGGATGAGTATATAGACCAAGCACTCTTTGCATGCAGAGTCAGAGTACACAACACCACCCAGCAATCACCATTTTACTTAGCTTATGGATGTGAACCAAGAATTCCAGGAGATCTCACACAACCAAAGCTTACAGACACCTTAGAAGATGAACTCAGTCAGCCAAGTAGACACCAGCAACTGGAACCAATATGTCAAGAGGCACAGACCAAAGTATCTCAAAGTGCAGAAAAGATGAAGCAGAGATTTGATAAGACTATAGCACCAGAAGTATTGACAGTTGGGAACTTTGTATTGCTAAGAAACAACACTTGGCAGAAGTTTGAGCCACAATGGACAGGACCATTCAAGATCATCAGAGAATGTCCATTTGCAACTTACCAACTGGTGGACAAACAAGGTAATATCTGGGATGACTTAGTGCATAGGGACAGACTCAAGCGTGCAAGACTTGCTGATAATACTGAACCAGCAAGATATTGGTATCACAAGAAAAGAGATTCAGGAGAACCCTCTCAACTTTAGTAGGGGAGAATGTTATGATCTGCCGCTTGAATGTTTAAGTTAGATCAGTTTTTAGTCAAATCAATTAGTATATGTTTAGGTTATCAGTGTATCAGTATTATCTATGAAATCAGTAGCATTAGTCAGCAAATGAATCAGCAGATCCTTATCAGACAGAAATAGATATATTAAGTAGGATCTTATTGGGTGATGATGATGCAATCAAATGAGTCATCAGCCACAACCTACATTAGGAAATACAATTAGTCAGCAATTGATCTGGCAAAATGTATATAAGGAGCTGCTGGAACCTCAATAAAAATCAGTTCAAGTTTTAGTGAATACAATACTAGCTAAACTCCCTATTCCTCTATAACTCTTATACCAAGACTTGTAACAGTAGACACCAGCAGCTGGAACAAAAATGTTAAGAGGCACAGGCCAAAGTATCTCAAAGTGCAGAAAAGTTGAAGGAGAGATTTGATAAGACTATATCACCAGAATCACTGAGAGTTGGGAACTTTGTATTGCTGGGAAACAATAGCTGAAAGAAGTTTGAGTAACAATGGAAGGGACCTCTCAAGATCATCAGATGATGTCCATTTGCAAATTTACCAACTAGTGGACAATCAAGGGAATATCCTGGAAGATTTAGTTTGCGGGGACAGACTCAAGCTTGCAAGCTCAAAACAAAATAGAGGAGTAAGGCTGGATACACTTACAAAAGCCTGAGAACCCATAATTACAAAAGATTAACAATGTGGCTAAGTACAATACTGATCAGTGGACTACATACAAGAAGCTGCAAGAGCTTTGGATTGCAATTGTCTGATGGTTAGAATTTCTGTGACTTTTGGCTATTTAAGGCTAGGCAAATATGCTTAACTTATACCACAATCCTGTTGTACACACAGTCAGTGGAGTGACCCCTCTTTCCCTTCAGAATTTATGCATACAATTTTTTATGACAGCTGTTGAAATTTCTGGAACTACAAGTAATTTGTATAGGTTTCACTTCAGAGCTAAGACTCAAATACAATGCCAGATAGTACCAGTGGACCAAGATGGTGCCGTGAACTTTTGTAACATATTACAATACTCTGGGCTGAATTCAAAGTGCTCTCTGTATAGAGTACCATATGCATCCCTTCAGTCCTACTGTGCTCCAACATCTTCTACTTAGCACTGATTCCAAAAAAAGGTCAAAGAACAGATTTTCTCCAGCTTTGTAGGTGACACAAAAGTACTGAGTTGCATGAAGAGCTGGTACTGAGTTTCACACTTAGTGGCCAGGTTTAGGTCTGCCATGCCTCTCTGGCTCACTATTGCTCCACTTGGCATGTATGGCCTCAATGTGGTGCTCTGCAGCATAAAAAGTCTGATAATAGGTGCTTTGACATGATAGCCATGTGCCAGCAACCTGCTGGAAATCAGCAAATTTCATCTGGTAATAAATTCAGATAGCAATACCGGCTGGACAGTGACTTGGGCCCAAACAATAGTGAGACTGCCTGCAGGTGTCTGCTCTGACACCATAAAGTCCTTGCATTTGTATCATTTTATAAGCATGTGGATGTTGATTAGAGCTGGCACAAAGAATCCTTGGTTGCAAACACTGCACAATATCTCACCAGTACTTTCAAATCTTGCTGGTATCTCAAAGAGCCCATTTAACTTGAAATGCCCAAAGTACATCTTGGTCATGTGTACAGAAATATTGTGAAGAACAATTGAGTTGCTCTCAGTACAAAGTCTTTGCTCCAAAAGTTTCCATCTGTCATCAGCTTTGGTGTTATTCAGTTATTCCATATTCTGGCCAAGAGTTTATAGCTTGCCAACTTTGCTGCAATTGTATACTCACTTCTGTATATTATCTGTGAAGGGGATGATGCTTGTAGTGCTAGTGCCTTGATAATACTAATGGGTTCCAATATAAAAGTGCTTTGAATGTAAGAAACTTATCAGGTGGTGGTGTTAATAACTGAACAGTGCCTTAAAATAATCAGGATCAGTATTTATACCCTTATAGAACTAATACTGTAGCACTAAGTTTGGGGAACTTTGGTACACTCAGGAGCATTGTATAACAGCTTTGGGGCTAGGAAATAGAGTCTTCCCTTCCCATGGTCTGACGTCAAATTCTTCTCCGCTTAGATGAGAAAGTATGAGTGGCTTATACTCATCTGGTGCCCTGCAAGGTAGATGGAGTCGCTTTTCATCATCTTATACACAAGGAATGATACTGTCAAGTTTGTCTGCAGGTGTCTCCATTTTGTAAATGATTACTAACATGTAATTCCCTAGTGTCCTCCTAATAATGAGGAGCTTTCTTTTTAAACAAAGCATGCTTGATACTCTTGCAATATAGGTAGTGATTCTGATATAAGGAATTTATCACAATATAGTGATAATAGTTAACCTATTGTTTATTCATGAAGAAGATCAGTATTTATGCCTTTGTAGAGGCAATACAGCTGTAACACTATGTAAGGACAATTACTTAACATACTAGATCTTTCTGTAACAGTCTCAGGGTTGGTACATAATGTTTGGTAAAAAGAGTTAATTTGATCTTCGCTTTAGTGGAATAATCACAGAGTCATAGATGTGAAGAAACTGGCAAAGTTGGGGCTGCAAATTAGTCCTACAGTGACCAAGACTAGTCTAGAATTGTTTATTTTTTAGCTGCTAAATGATACCAAATAGTGCAATATTTCAACAGATACCACCACAACCCCAAATATATTCACAAGGGCTTCCCATGCTGCTTTGGCAGTAGTGGATTATAAATTTGCCCAATGAAGGTATCATGCACATTGTTACATATGGCACTATTGGATTTTCTCTGATTGGCATTTTGATTCTCCTAAATATGTGGTTCTTCACATTGGGCTTCTACATTACAGGGAAAATGTCTGTGATTTTTGTCTGGTGGCAGAAGTCATTTCTGAAGTGGAATAATGCAATTGGGGCTCATAGTATCTTACAATTTAAGACAAGTTTTGGATAGAAGGAACTTTTTAAGAGGTAGCTTCTATAGTTAAGCTATTATTGAATCAAGAAGGAGCTCAGTATTTTTACCTTGGTGGAAGTAATAAAACTGCATCACTGAGTTTGGAGAGCTTTTCAGTATTTAGGAGCATAACACAACAGTTTTATCATTGATACAAAATGCTTTTATAAGAGCTGATTTGATCATTGCTCTATGGGAAACTCATACTATCATGATCTGAAACAAAGTGTCAAAGTTAGGGCTTTATATAAGCCCAGCAATGACTAAGACCAGACCATAATTGTCAAGTAGATTATCAGCTATTGAATAGTATCAAACAGCTCAATATTTCAGCAAAATGTGTGTGAGTTATGGAATAAATCCCTTGCATCTCACACAATGAGCAGCAATACCTCCCATTATAGTACCCAGATGAGCCATCTGTCATCCCCATGACTGAGACATCTGCAATGCAGATAGTAATGTATGCTTTAACATGACTACCGTCTACAAATGTCCTACTGGAAAGCACACAAAACTCATCCAGCAATATAATTAGGTAGCAATCCTAGTTGTATAGTGTTTTAGGTACAGATGTTAGTATTACTACCATCATATTTTGGCTCTGAGACTGCAAGATTGGTTGCCAATTCAGGCTGATGAGTATCAGCATCCAGTAGGTTGACCTGGTAGAGTGTTTACTCAATAAAGTCCATCAAGTGCTAAGGCAAAGGCATGGCCATAGATACCTTCAAAGTTGCCCTTACATCTTATTTGTTTAGTTGCTTTTCATCAAATATATCAGAAACATTTATGCTTGATTGATACTGAGTGCAGCACTATGCTGCTTTGTAATACTTGACAGAATGCATAAGCTTCTTGTCAAGGCATATTACTGGAATACATCTAATGTATGAACAATGTTCTCCTCACAAGGAGGAGAGCTCCTAACAAGCTGGACACCTTGTAATAGTGGAATTTTCCAAGGTGGATGCTATGCAACCGCTAATGCATGTAGGTATTGGTACAGTATCTGGGCTGAAGGCTCCAGTAGCATGGCAGCTGTTGATTTGAATTATGTATATAATAAGTTGCATCCTACAATTATATTGGCAAGGAGTGGCAGTGAATCTATAATGACTCCAGTACTGAAATTGTCAAAAACAGACCACTGCTATGTTCCAATTTGAGAAGTGTTTTGGATATTACAAACATATCAAGAAATGTGATAACAGTTGATCTATAGCTTGTTCATCAAGAAGCACCATATTTACACCTTTGTAGATGTAATACAACAGTAAAAATCAATGAGGGGAGTCTCTCAATGGTTGGGAGTATTGCGTCACAGTTTCAAGGTTAATACTTAATGTTTGGTAAGAGTCCTAATTTGATCCACACCATATGGGAGTAATCATAGCACACATATATGAAAGAAAGTGGTGAAGTTTTGGATGTAAGTGAGTCCTACAGTTACTATGACTTGTCCAGAATTGGTAAGTAGACTTTTAGCTGCTGATTGTTACTAAAAAGTCCACTGTTTCAAAATTCTCTGGCAACAACATCACATCATTCACCAGTAAATGAGTAAGTTGGTATACTTTGCACAATAGAGTATCCTTGGCATTTTCTACAGCTATTGCTACAATAGATACTGAGATTATGCCAGGCTTATGTAGGATACAGAGGAAAGGTGAAATCATAATTCATTAGTAAGCCTCCTTCTTCACAGCTAACTCTCTGCAGGCCATATTCAGAAGGCTGAGACTGGCCAAAAGGTGCAAGCTACTGAATTGAGTCACTTTTTGTAATGTGAAAAGTGCTGCTGGTGCCATTATATAGGTATATAGTGGCCTGCAGGATATGGTTGGTACAGAAGCCTATGACAAATAAGCCAGCAGGATCCTGCAATGAGTCTGTCAAATTGCTGGCAGCTTAGAATTAATCACCTTCTGCATGATCTTATGATGAGATCATGATGGCATTTTGCTGATTCTACTGCCATAAAAAATTGACTTAATTGTGTTTAAGTGGTCTTTTGACAGGAATTGCATAAGTATCTTCAAAGAGCATCTTGCTTTTTGGCCAATATACTCCTTCTCCCTGCTGGATCCTGGTCCCCATTACAGATGTGCACTGGCTCTTGTTTGTGAAAAATCTGTATTAGAATATGTTAAAACTGGCTTATAACCATGAGAAAACCAGTATACTTTGGAATAGTAGTCCTGTCAAATTAGTTGTTCATTGCACCCAACTCAACTTGGCATTACTTAACTGATTATCCACATATAATGATTGCTCATCTTATTAATGGCAAGGGCATAGGTGTCTCCATGTGGCCAACTATCATCAGTATACTCCAACTCTTCCTGGCTGTTCTCCATGTGCCAACCCATTACATCAATGACAGACTTAAAGGTTATATTTTTGAAAAGATTGGGGTACAGTAGTACCGGCAGCTTAACTTGTCTTCCAATATCCCAACACATCTGCCTTATGAGAAATAACTTGGTTCTGTGGGTGTATCCAGTCAGGATCAGCTGTCAGGAGACTGTTAATATACTGGCAGCTTGGAATTAATCACCCTCTACACAATCTTATGATGGATCACAATGGTGTTTGTCAAATTTTACTACCAAATAAAGTTGAAAAACATGACAGTGTTTGGGTGGTGTTTTGACAAGGGTGGCATGGCATTGATGCAGTCTTAATGCACTCTACAACTACTTGAGTGGATATATCCAACCATTGTATCCAACTACCTGATATAGCAAAAGACTTGAGAGTGTTTTGATGGCCTCAATGTTGATATTTCACATATAGTTTGAGCCAAAAAATACTACGGCCTCCTGCTTACTAACCTCCTCAAACACTCACATCTGCCGCAATTGACATACATCTATCACCTCCACTTTACAGCATTTAGTGTGATACTCTTGATAGAAGAGGCTTCAGAAGCCCACACAAATAAATACATATACAGTTCATCCAGTTCTTGCACCTATATTGTTGCATATACATGTGAATGTTAATTGGAGCCTGTGACTAAGTATAATGTGTTGCAATTCAACAAGTGCTTTGGATATAAGGAACTTGTTTAGAAGTAGTGATAACAACTTACCAGTTGCTTGTTCAAAGAGGAGCTCAGTGCTTATACAGCCCAGTACAGTCTGAATTCCATGATAGCAAGGAAGAATTACTAACAAAACAAAAGCTGTTCTCTCAAGAATTGGACATGCAGCCATTTGAGCTACACTCCAGACAGAGCAACAATGTCAAAAACCCAGAAGTGTTTCAAAATGCCTTCATTAGAATTTTGAAACGTTAATTGGCACACTAAGAGGTTGCAGCACTTCATCAAGAGCAGTGCTCAAGAAAGTGCACTGGAATATTGCCATGATTCATTGGAAAGACTGGCAGATGATATGCTAGACCTTGCAGTATTGGCCAGAGACCAAGATGTGTGGGAACTAGTGGATGAACACTATCATAAAGCCATAGAATTCCCACCAAAGTAATGGAAACAGAGCATTAAAGTAGAAATGCCTATTGGGTTGTGAATTGCAATTGAGTTACTTGTTGATTGTAGGGTAGAGCTTAATGTTAGTGTAGGTTATAGGTAAATGCATAGTTCAATACAATTGGCAATTGAGGTATGACTGAAGTGTCCACGGAAATATATCAACTTGCAAGCATAAAAAGTAAGAGAAATGGCTGGGTCAGGAAGTAAAGAGTGTGAAAAAAAGGCAATAGCCAATCAAAGCACACATACATAAGAGGTACAATGTGTCTGGGATCAAAAAAGGGAGAAAATTGGCAGAGCACCAATCAAAGTCACTTATGTATTGTTGTGATGAAGATGTTACAAACAGTTTTGTAAAATATGTGGTGCAATCACTTTCTGATAGATGTTGCACAGAGCCCTAATAGGATCACTACCTGGTAGTCACAGGACTTAGAATATGTGACTGCCTTTTAATGGGATCATCCCAAATATTTTTTTAGGGTCTTTTTATAGAAAACTCCAAAAGGAGAAGCAAGGCCCAATATTCTCTGCATACCAAGCAAGATGGAGTAGAGAATGGATACAGCACCAGCAGTGATATATGCCTTGAGCATTATGCATATAGTACAGCCACTCAAGTCCAGTCACTAACCCCTTACATAAAAGCTGTCAATGCATCAAGTTGGCATTGGTGATCTGTATCTAGATAAATATTTGTACAACACCAACACATAACTCCCAATGCCTCCAGTGTACTCTTAGTAGGAATGGCTTCAGAGCACCACTTGAATAAATATATATCCAGTTCATCCAGTCTTTGCATTTGTATTGTTGCATATGAATATGAAAATTAATTGGAGCCTGTGAGAGGTACTCAGGGTAGAGGATACTCTGAAATATCTTGCCAATTGTTTGAATTTCTCCAGTACCCTGTAGGGCTCATTCAGCTTGAAATGCTTCATTTACAACTTAGTCATCAGTATAGGGATATTGTTGAAAAACAAATGCATTGCTCTCAGTGGAATGCATTTGTTCCAACAGTTAACCTCCATCTTAAGTATTTCAGGTTTCCAATTGATTCCATATTCCAGCAAATGGCTAATACCTTGCCAGCTTTGCTGCAATTGCATGTTGCCTTCTTTATACTCTCTATGTGGGAAGATGATGTTCTTAATGCTGGTGTTTGGGTAATAATAATAGACTTGTTCTGTTGGATAGTGCCACATTGAGCCATGGGTGCCAAAACACTCTGAATCCAGCCCCTGTGGCTTATGTCATGTCAGAAAAACGCATGGCACTATCTTGGTCCACTGGTACTATCTGGCATTAGAGGTGCTTCATATAGGTTTTACTTTGGGGTTAATATTTAAATATAGTGTCTGATAGTACTAGTGGACCAAGATAGTGCTATGCATTTTTGTGGCGTGATACAAGCTACAGGAGCTAGATTCAGAGTGCCATTGGTATTGAGCACCCAATGCATGTCTTCAATTTTTTTTGCTCTTATGTATCCTGCACAACATTGATCCAAAAGAAAGGTCAAGAAGTGGATTATCTGCAGCTCAATGGGTGAGACACAGGGGCTGCTTTGCCTGTAGATGCAGAGCTATGCTTCACACTCTGTGGCCAAGTGTAGGCTCACTTTGCCTCCTTGGCACACTATGGCATCATTTCCACTCATGGCTCAATGTGGCACTATCCAACAGAGCAAGTCTAATATGTTTGAGTTACAGAGTAAGTCCCCTGGATCTCACACATTTGACAGATGTGGTTTCTCCAATTCAGATAATAATATGTGTCTTTATATGACAGCCATTTACTGTTGTCCTGCTGGAAAGCATACAAAATTCATCCAGCAATGGATACAAGTAGCTATCTAGGTTGGACAGTGATTTAGGCCCAGATACCAGCAGGACTACCATCAGATTGAGGCTCTGATACTGTTAGATGGGTGGCAGATTCAGGTTGATGAGAATCAGTGGCCAGCAGGATTTGCTGGTAGAGTACTTGTTTCATGAGAATCCATCAGGTGCTAAAGCAAAGGCATGGTCATACATACCTTCAAAGTAGCCCTTGCTTCTTAGCTGTTTGTAATGTTTGCCATCAAGTATATTGGATATGTTTGCACTTGATGGATACTGAGTGTGGTACTTTATAACTTTGCAATCTTTGTTGGACTGAGTGAGCTTTTTAAACAGGATTAAACTGGAAGATATCCAGAGTGTGAGCAATGCTTTCCCTCAATGGTTGTTGATTCTTGACAACTTTGACATGTTGTAATGGTGACATCAATGGATGTGAATGCCATGCAACTGTTAGCACATGCTGGAATCAGGACAGTCTCTGGGTCATATGTTGCCAGCCCCATGAAAGTTGTCCACTTATACTATGTACATGATAAGTTGCATCCCGGAATGATTTTGGCAAGAAGTAGTAGTAAATCCTCAAAGCCCCCATTACTGATATTAGTAGAAACGTGCCACTTCTCCAGGTACAACATTACATTACTCACCAGTGGATGAATTACTGGGCTCACTTGGCTCCATAAAGTATCCTTGGCATTTGTTTCAACAGGTGCTGTCTGAATGCATATTGTGATGTGACCAGGCTCATGTGTGGTACTGTTGTAAGGGGAGATAGGTTCACAATCCATCAGTGAGCCTTCTTTGTCAGAGCTATCACTCTGCATGCCATAATCAGCAAGTTGAAGTGAGCCTAAAGATATCACAACCTCACCTGACTCAGTTTGTGCAAGGTTTTAGTGATGGCCAGATGCCAATATAGAGGTATTAACTGGCTGGCAATATAATGTTGGTAGAGTAGTGACTGATGAATGGTCAAATGTGACTTGTTGCAAAACACTAGCCATGATCCTTGTAATACTTCCAATGCTGTCTGCATGATTCTTGGCTGAGATGCTTGCTACAATAGCCACATGATCTTTCTTCTGTTCTCTCATGGTGTTGAATCAATGTAGTCTTGTCTATGGGGCAAACAGCTTGACCTTCAACAATGTAACACTACTATATCACTTTGTGGTCAATACTCATGTGAATTTAAGACAGTCTTGTATTTGAGATATTGCCCCTACATGAATGTAAGATTCAATGATGACCTACCATAGTAAGCATTATAAATAAAGTTGTGGCACCATGTACACATGTATATATAGTACTTTTCCCCATTGGTTAGGCTCGCTTCCATATGTATGCTGTCAAAAACTAAAGCAAAGTTGTGTGGTTCTCAACCAAACCCCACAGCTGACAGCAACAGAAAAACAGTTTGATAACAGCTTGCTTTGACATTCAGTGCAACAAGCGGGGCTACATCCAAAAAAGGCCCTGTAGACAGTGTGCCCATTGAAGGTAAAAATGCAGGCTCCTCAGGCTCTCAGTCAAGTAGGTAATTGAGAACCTCTGTGGAGCCACAAGCTGACCATTATACTCAGGCAGATGAGAGTGTAGCAAACACAGTACCTTCAGTTGAAGATCAGCAAGTGGCCAACCTAACATCACTACCACATATAGTAGCAAGTATGTTGTCAGCTCATACCAAAGCATTAATGAAGTAATTAGATGCAGTGGCTGATAGGATAGATGCAACAGCCCAGAGAAATCAGGAAATAGTCCAGAAGCAAGATAAGTGTATAATAAGTGTAGAGTAATCAATATCCCAGGTAGAGAAAGCAGTATCTTTGCTGTAGAGAAGAAACTCAAGTACCTCAATCCCTATGGAAAGTAACTTGGTCCTGCAGGTGGATCCAATCCAGATCAGCCTTCAGGATCCTGTCTAGAGTCCATCATAATACCAGCAGCTTGGAATTGGTGACCCTCCTAATGATCTTATGATAGGATCATGACGGTGTTTTGCTAATTTTTCAACCAAATAAAGGGATAAAACTTGATAATATTTCATTGATGCTGTGACAATATTTGCATAGTATTGCTGTGGTCTTTTAGCGCTCTATAACTATTTTAAGTGGATCCAGTTGGCCAGGACATCCAATTGCTTTATATGGCAAGAAACTTAACAGTATTTTTACTGCCTCACAGCAAGACTCTGATGGCATTATATTGGCAGTATGACGGCCTACCGCTGGCTCTGTATAATGCTACTGTACCAATTTCCCAAATGGTATTTCCTTTTTCTACCTCCCCTTGTCCCTATGAGAAATTATTGAGATGATCCCATCAAAATGCTGTCACAAAGTCAAAGACCTGTGACTAAGTGGTACTGATCTTGTTGGGACACTGTCCATAGACTGCTGAGAAATAATTGCACCCCAGATATCACAAAAAACTTAGTCAAAGTTTTTCATCACAATAATGTAAAAGTGGCTTTTGATTGGTTCCCTGCCAATTTGCTCACTCTCTGATCCTGGACACACTGTTGCCTCATATTTTTGTTTGAATTGATTGGCTATTGCCTCTTCATTACACACCTTACTTCCTGACTCAACTGTTTCTCTAAATTTTCATTTGTACAAATTGATTTATTTCCGTTGACACTTCAGTTGTACCTCAATTGCCAATTGTACTGACCTATACAAGTCTCTATACCCAACACTAACATTAAGCCCAACCCCACACTCAACAAGCCACTCCATTGAAATCAACAACTCAACAAGTATTTCCGCTGTAATGCTCTGGTTCCACAACTTCAGCAGGAACCCAACTGCTTTATGCCACTGTTCAATCACTGGTTCCCACACATCCTGGTCTTCAGCTGGCACTGCAAGGTCTAGCACCTCATCTACCAGTCCTTGCAATAAATCCTTGCAATATTCCAGTGCATTTTTTTTGGGCACTGCTCTTGAAGAAGTGCTGCAACCTCTTGGTGTGCCTATTAATGTTCCAAACTCCACTGAAGGCATTGTGAGAGTCTTTTGAGCTCTTGACATTGTAGCCTTGTCTGTCAGTGGGATCTCCACTCTGTCAACAATGGAGGCTGTGGAGGCTGTGGTAGACAAATTGCCTTTTTCAGCAAACTCATCTACCTTGCTGGAGTGTAGCTCTACTGGCAGCGCTTCCAACTCTTGTAAAAACAGCTGTTTTCTTGTTGATAATTCTTCTTGGCTATGATGGGATCCAGTCTGTTCCTGGCTTGTGGCATTAATTGGCAAGGGCTGCAGTTTTTTTTGCAAGCCTCCTTGTCTCAGGCTTGGGTAGACATTTTTCCCTTTACCTTTTCCTTTATCACTGCCAAGTCTTTCACTGCTACTTTGTCTGGGTGCTTCCCATAAAGAACTATGTTTTCTCCTGGATAAAATCAGCTCTGACACATCTATTTTGGCCTGCTTGTCCCTTGCTTGCATTCTTCTGGCAACCTGATGTTTCTTTTCTGCTTATTTTGAGCACTCAGCCATAGTTGTGACCGGCTCCTGTAAAAGCAGCTGGTTTTTATCACTGCCAGGTCCTTCACTGCTACTTTGACTGGGTGCTTCTTGAGTGGCGCTACGCTTTTTGCTTGATAAATGTGGTGCTGGTGCATCCATGTCTGCCTGCTTGTCCCTGATTAGCACTCTTCCAGCTACCTGTTGTCACTTTGATGCTTGTCTGGAGCTTTTGGCCCTGCTTGTAATGGGCTCTTGAGGAAGCCACTGGTCTTTAGCCATAACACCCTTGTTCTTCTGCCTTTAATAGTTTCTGCTGTTCTTAATATACTTTCTTAGCACACCAATGCTGGCCCAAAATTGGTTTGCCTGTTTGAGTCCAGGATAATGCTCATGGAACAAGTCAAGTTCATTCTGCTTTGCCTTGAGTTCCTGATGGTCCCATGAAATGCCGGCCTTAGGGTGATGGCATGCCAGACTTCTGACAGCCTCTTGTATATTAGCCCACTCTTCATTATTGCACACAATGGCTTCACAGATCATCAATGTCTTTGGATTTTTAGGCTTTGGTATAAACACCAGATTGTCTCCCTCCCATGCTATGATAGGTTTTTCTGTGAGCTTTATCTTTGGGCACTGCTGTTGAGCTTCAAAGACTGCACTGTGTCCCTCTGATGTTACATTGGGAAATGGCTCAATTCTTGGCTGTGAAATTGAGCTACTTGAGCTCCTTCTTTGCAGCAAAGATACTTCTTTCTCTACCTGGGATATTGATTGCCCTACACATATGATCCGCTCATCCTGTTTCTGGACTATTTCCTGATTTCTCTGGGCCATTGCACCTATACTATCAGCTACTGCACATAATTGCCTCATTGATGCATTGATACAAGCTGACAACATACTTGCTAATATGTGTGGTGGTGATGTTATCATGGCCACTTGCTGATCTTCAACTAAGGGTACTGCTTTTGCTACATTCTCATCTGCCTGAGCATAACAGTCAGCTTGTGGCTATGCAGAGGTTCTCAATTGCCTACTTGACTGAGAGCTTGAGGAGTCCGCATTTTTACCTTCAATAGGTGCACTGTCTACAGGGTCTTTTTTGCCTATAGCCCTGCTTGTTGCACTGAATGTCAAAGCAAGCTGTTGTCCAACTGTTCTTCTGTTGCTGTCAATGGTGGGGTTTTGTTGAGAACCAGACAACTTTGATTTATTCTTTGGTGGCATATATATTGTAATGAGTCAAACCAAAGGGGAAATAGTGTTACATATATGTGTGTATGTGGTGTCACAACTTTATTTATAATGCTTGCTATGGTGGGTCATCATTGAATCTTACATTCATGTAGGTGCAATGTGTCAAATACAAGACTGTCTTAGGTCCACATGATTATTAACCAAAAAGTGATATAATAGCATTACATTATTGAAGGTCATACTGTTTGCCACATGGACAAGACTACTTTGACTCAACACTGTAAGAGAAGAGAAAAAAGACCATGTGGCTATTGTGGCAAGCCTCTCAGCCATGAAGCATGCAGAGAGTATAGGACGTATTACAAGGAGCATGGCCAGTGTTTTGCCACACTGGTCATATTGGATCATTCATTGGTCACTACTTTACCAACATTATCTTGCAGGTCAGTTGATACTTTTATATTGGCCCCTGGCCATCTTTGTCACCTTGTGCAAACTGAGTCAGGTGAGTCTGTGATGCCTTTAGGCTCACCTCAGCCTTCTGAACATGGCTTGCAGAGTGATAGCTCTAACAAAGAATATTCACTGATGGATTTTGAGCCTATCTCTCCTAACAACAGTACCACATATGAGCCTGGCAAAATCACTATATACAACAAGACAACGCCCGTTGAAACAAATGCTAAGGATACTCTATGGAGCCAAGTGAGCCCAGTAATTCATCTACTGGTGAATGATGTAATGTTGTGGCTAGAGAAGTGGTGCATTTCCACTAATATCAGTAATGGGGGCTATGTGGATTTATTACTACTTCTTGCTAAAGTGATACTAGGATGCAACCTATCATGTACATGGTACAAGTAGTCAACTGTCATGCAACTGGCAACATATGATCCAGAGACTGACCTGATTCCAGCATGTGCTAACAGTTGCATGACATTCATATCCAATATTTTAGATGGCAAACATTACAAACAGCTAAGAAGCAAGGGCTACTGTGAAGGTATGTATGACCATGCCTTTGCTTTAGCACCTGATGGATTCTCATTAATCAAGTACTCTACCAGCAAGGAAGACAAGTCAAGTTGCAGGTACTACCATGTCCCAATCTCATGATGAATATTACCTTCAAGTCCATCATGGATGTGATGAGCTGGCACATGGAGGACAGCCAGAAAGAGTTGAGAAATACAGAGGACAAATGTGCACATGGAGACACCTATGCCTATGGCATTAAGAAGCTAAGCAGCTCCAATGCGTGGGTAATCAGTTAAGTAATGCAAAGTTGGGTTGGGTGCAATAAGCAACTAATTTTTATCAGGAAAATTCTACCAAGATATGCCGGATTCTCATGGTTACAAGTCAACTTCTACACCACTCAACATGGAATTCACACAAACAAAAGCCAGAGCACACCTATACAGGGGACTAGAATCCAGCAGGGAGAAGGAATATATTGGCTTAATACCATGAAGTTCTTTGCCAATATTCAGGAGTTATTCATGACAGAAGTGGCAACAACCAAGCATATGTTTGCAAGATGTATATGTTACCAGCAGTACAAGGTATATGGCAACTTTGCAACTATCACACTAAAATGCTGTACAGTTGAGGTGATAGAAGTATGTCAATTGCGGCAGGTGTGCGCATTTGTAGAGGTTAGTAAGCAGGAGGCCATAGTTTTTTTACTTGAACTATATGTAGAATACCCAAGGTAGTAGTGGGTAAGCAAATAAAGAGGGGTGATTATACAGTGGGATATATGAATTGCACAAGGGGAGGTAGAAAAAGGAAATACTATTTGGTAAATTGGTATGGTAGCATTATACAGTACCAGCAGTAGGCCATCATACTGCCAATATAATGCCATCAGAGTCTTGCTGTGAGGCTGTCAAAATACTGTTAGGTTTCTTGCCATATAAGGCAATTGGATGTCCTGGCCAGCTGGATCCACTTAAAATAGGTATAGAGCACTAAAGACCGCAACAATACCATGCAAATATCATCACAGCACCAATAAATTATTGTCAAGTTTTATCCCTCTATTTGGTTGTAAAATTAGTAAAACACTGTCATGATCCCATCATAAGATTGTCAGGAGGGTCACTAATTCCAAGCTGCTGGTATTATGATGGTCTCTAAATGGGATCTTGATGGTTGATCCAATCCAGATCCACCTGCAGGACCAAATTATTTTTCATAGGGTTTTGCAATCCATATATTCCTCTGTAGAATCACCCCTCTTTATTTGCTTACACATTACTGCCTTGGGTATTCCACATATAGTTCAAATCAAAATATTTATGGCCTCCTGCTTACTAACCTCTACAAATGCACGCACCTGCCACAATTGACATACTTCTATCACCTCAACTTTACAGCATGTTAGTGTGATACTGTCAAAGTTGCCATATACCTTGTGTTGCTGTAACATATACATCTTGCAAACATATGCTTAGTTCTTGCCATTTCTGCCTTGAATACCTCATGATTATCTGCCAACAACCTCTAAGTATTTAGCCCATATATTCCTTTTCCCTGCGGGATTCTAGTCCCCCTTATAGGTGCACTCTGGCTTTTGTTTATGTGAATTCCATATTGAATTGTGTAGAGGTTGACTTTAGGCCCAGATACTGGTGAGACTACCATCAGATTAGTGCTCTGACACTGTAAGATAGGTGGCAGATTCATATTGATGCAAATCAGTGGCCAGCAGGATTTGCTGGTAGAGTACTTGTTTAATGAGAATCCATCAGGTGCTAAAGCAAAGGCATGGTCATACATACCTTCAAAGTTGCCCTTGCTTCTTAGCTGTTTGTAAAGTTTGCCATCTAATATATTGGATATGTTTGCACTTGACTGATACTGAGTACAGTACTGTATGCTTTGCAATATTTGTCAGACTGCATCAGCTTCCTCAGATGGGGTATGACTGGAATATGTCTGGCGTGTGAACAATGTTTTCCCTCAATGGTGGAGGATTCTTGACAATTTGGACACGTTGCAATGGTAGCATTTTTGGATGTGAATGCCATGCAACTGTTAGCACATGCTGGAATCAAGTCAGTCTCTGGATCATTTGTTGCCAGTTGCATGACAGTTGACCACTTGTACCATGTATATGATAGGTTGCATCCTAGTATCACTTTAGAAAGAAGTAGTAATAAATCCTCAAAGCCCCCATTACTGATATTAGTGGAAATGCACCACTTCTCTAGCCACAACATTACATCATTCACCAGTAGATGAATTACTGGGCTCACTTGGCTCCATAAAGTATCCTTGGCATTTGCCTCAACTGGTGTTGTCTCATTGCATATAGGGACTTGCTGGGTACATATGTGGTACTGTTGTTAGGGGAGATAGGCTCAAAATCCATCAGTCAACCTTCTTTGTAAGAGCTATTACTCTGCGTGCCATATTCAGAAGGCTATGGTGAGCCTCAAGGTGTCACAAACTCACCTGACTCAGTTTGCGCAAGGTGACAAAGATGGCCAGGGGCCAATATAAAAGTATCAACTGGCCTGCAAGATAATGTTGGTAGAGTAGTGACTGATGAATGGTCAAATATGACTTGTGTGGCAAAACACTGGCCTGATCCTTGCAATAGTTCCTATGCTGTCTGCCTGTTTAATGGCTGAGAGGCTTGTCACAATAGCCCCATCATGTTTTTTCTCTTCACTTATGGCATTGAGTCAAAGTAATCTTGTCCATGGGGCAAACAGTATGACCTTCGACAATGTAACGCTATTATATCACTTTTTGGTCAATACTCATACCCTGTGAAAAATGATGGAGATGATCCTGTCAAAAGGCCGTCACAAAGTTAATGTCCCGTGACTAAGAGGTACTGATCTTGTCAGGGCACTGTCCAGAGACCATTGAAAAATATTGCACCCCAGATTTTACAAAAAACTTAGTCAAAAATTTTCGTCACAACAATGTATAGTTGGCTTCTGATTGGTTCCCTGTCAATGTGCTCACTTTCTGATCCCAGACACTCTATTACCTCTTACATTTGTGTGAATTGATTGGCTATTGCCTCTTTTTCACACCCCTTACTTCCTGACTCAACCATTTCTCCTACTTTTCATGCATACAAGTTGATTTATTTCCGTTGAAACATCAGTTGTACCTCAATTGCCAATTGTATTAACCTATTCAAGTCTGTATACCCTACACTAACATTAAGCCCAACCCCACACTCAACAAGTAACTCCATTAAAATCCACCACTCAATTAGTATTTCTGCTGCAATGCTGTGGTAGGGTAAACATACCTCCCACAGACAAGTTTATTCATATAGTCATTATGATATACTGATCCATATTTTATCTTATCAGTATTATCCCATTCTTCTTTTGCCCATATTATCAGTATTATCCTCATATGATGTTTACCCTGATTAGTTATTAGCATTAGTTATCCCAGATGTTATTCAGCTTTGTGATCTGTATATGTATCTACATAAGGCAAGTACTCACATTGGTACCCGTGACACATGACCTAGGTCTGTGTTACCATCCCTACCATTTCAATACAATATATGGTATTTCTATGTTGCACAGGTTTCTGACTACTGAATCCTGATTGGTTGAATGTGCTGTGCCTTTTAGAACCTTCCTTGACGTTCTTGACATATTTTTAGCTCATAATTATGTCATCAAGAATTTCACTGATACCTAGAATCTACTAGAACCTTGTCATTAGTAGTCTTGGCAATCAGGAAAAGTATTTAAGGGAAGGCAAGCCCTTATCAATAAATCATCCCTTGTATCAGTAACACTTCTACCTTATTGATTAGCAGTTGATCACCTCACCTGCCTTCAACAGTACATCTCAGACCTGCCATCAAGGAGCATTTCAGGGTAGTGCACAAGACATACAGAGGCCTTTGGAGACACTTGGAGCACCTAGGAAGCTAGAGAAGCAGGAGCTTTTACCATAGTGACATATTGACAAAGACACCAGCAGTTTAGACACAGAGGTTATTGCACACATCAGACACCTCACACACCTTGAGTTGTGTAGCTTCTCCCAGGAGTACCTCTACACCACCACAACGCTCTGGTTCCACAACTTTGGTGGGAACCAAACGGCTTTATGCCACTGTTCATTCACTGGTTCCCACACACCCTGGTCTTCAGCAAGCACTGCAAGGTCTATCTCCTCATCTGCCAGTCTTTGCAATAAATCCTTGCAATATTCCAGTGCATTTTCTTGAGCACTGCTCTTGAAGAAGTGCTGCAACCTCTTGGTGTGCCTATTATGTTCCAAAACTCCACTGAAGGCATTGTGAGAGTCTTTTGAGCTCTTGACATTGTAGCCTTATCTGTCAGTGGGATCTCCACTCTGTCAACAATGGAGGCTATGGAGGCTGTGGTAGACAAATTGCCTTTTTCAGCAAACTCATCTACCTTGCTGGAGTGTAGCTCAACTGGCTACGCTGTAGTGGGGTGACAGTGACACCCACTGACAGATGTGCTCATTGCCTTATTTTCTACTTCCCTATATCCCTACTACACTCATTTTAGTTTTATCCCATTTGTCTTACCCAATCAGTACTATCCCATAAGCCGGTTGACTATCACACCTGCTTACCTTATTGCATAAGTTACCCCTCACTTTATGTAAGATTACTAGTTACAAGTGCTTCTATATTAGGCAAGTACCCGCGCCAGTACCCGTGACACATGATCAACCCGTGTCACCATCCCTACCATTTCCATACCATATATGGTATCCCCATGTTACACAGGATTCAGAATACTGATTCCTGATTGGTTGGATGTGCTGTGCCTCTTAGAACCTTCCGGCACCTACTTAGAACATTCTTAGGTCATTCTGATGTCATTAAGATTTCTATTGATATCCGGAACCTTCTGGAACACCATGATTAGTAATCACTTAGCCAGTAAGAAAAGTATATAAGGGAGGCTATCCCTCAACAATAAATCATCATCCCTTTTATCAATATACCAACTTGTTGATTAGTGTGATCACTGCTACCTGCTGCCTGAACTTCCAACCCTAGACCACAGGACACTCCCAGGAAACCACGCTGACAGCCAACTGACCTTGGAGGCACTACTTGTGAGGAATACTCAGAGTAGGTATCTTTTATTATATTTGATTCTTTCCCAAGTTTGTTCTTGTACAGGCAAAGATACTTTTCTGTCTTTGTAACTATTGACCACAGCTGCATTCTTATCAAGTCCCTGCTGGTGGAGTTTACAGTTGTTTTGACTTTGGAAGCTTTAGTACATTGTCATCTCAAAGGACGCTGAACCCAGCACATACTTTTGTTAAGACGCCAACTAAGTTGGGGATTGTAGCTCAATAGTTTTCCCTTGACAAGCTTGTGGCTTTATTCCCCTTCACATTAGATTAGAGACAGAACCCAAGTATTCCTAGCAAGCTTTTGCCAGAGGTTATTGCACCCAGTGAACACCCCACACACAAAACACTTGAGAAGTGTTGGACGTATCTCTCCCTTGGACCTATACATCACCACAACGCTTCCAATGCTTGTAAAAACAGCTGTTTTCTTGTTGGTAATTCTTCTTGGCTATGATGGGATCCAGTCTGTTCCTGGCTTGCGGCATTAATTGGCAAGGACTGCAGTTTTCTTTGCATGCCTCCCTGTCTCAGGCTTGGGTAGACATTTTCCCTTTACCTTTTCCTTTATCACCGCCCGGTCTTTCACTGCTACTTTGTCTGAGTGCTTCTTGCAAAGAACTACGTTTTCTCCTGGATAAATTCTGCTCTGATACATCTGTTTTGGCCTGCTTGTCCCTTGCTGGAACTCTTCTGGCAACCTGATGTTTCTTTTCTGCTTGTTTTGAGCTCTCAACTGTAGTTGTGACAAGCTCCAGTAAAAGTGGCTGGTTTTTATCATTGCCAGGTCCTTCATTGCTACTTTGACTGGGTGCTTCTTGAGTGGTACTACACATTTTCTTGATAAATGCTGTGCTGGTGCATTCATGTCTGCTTGCTTGTACTTAATTGGCACTCCTCCAGCTGCCTGATGTCTCTTTGATGCTTGTCTGGAGCTTTTGGAACTGCTTGTAATGGGCTCTTGAGGAAGCCGCTGGTTTTTAGCCATGGCACCCTTGTTCTTCTGCCTTTGATAGTTTCTGCTATTTTTAAGATACTTTCTTAGCATACCAATTCTGGCCCAAAATCTGATTGCCCATTTGAATCTGGGATAATGCTCATGGAACAAGTCAAGTGCATTCTGCTTGACTTTGAGTTCCTGATGGTCCCATGGTATGCCAGCCTTAAGGTGATGGCATGCTAGACTTCTGATGACCTCTTGTATATTAGCCCAATCTTCATTATCGCACTTGACAGCTTCACAGATCTTCAATGTCTTTTGATTTTTAGGCTTTGATATAAACACCATATTGTCTCCCTCCCATGCTGTGATAGGTTTTTCTGTGGGCTTTATCTTTGGGCACCATTGTTGTGCTTTAAAGACTGTATGGTGTTCCTCTGATGTTACATTGGGAAATGGCTCAATTCTTGGCTATGACATTGAGCTATTTGAGTTCCTTCTTTGCAGCAAAGATACTGCTTTCTCTACCTGGGATATTGATTGCTCTAAACATATTATCCGCTCATCCTGTTCCTGGACTACTTCCTGATTTCTCTGGGCCATTGCATCTATCCTATCAGCCATTGCTCCTAATTGCTTCATTAATGCTTTGGTATGAGCTGACAATATACTTGCTAATATGGGTGGTGGTGATGTTATTGTGGCCACTTGCTGATCTTCAACTGAGGGTACTGCATTTGCTACATTCTCAACTGCCTGAGCATAACAGTCAGCTTGTGGCTCCACAGAGGTTCACAGTTGCCTACTTGACTGAGAGCCTGAGGAGTCTGCATTGTTACCTTCAATGGGCACACTGTCCACAGGGCCTTTTTTGGATGTAGTCCTGCTTGTTGCACTAATTGTCAAAGCAAGCTATTGTCCAACCGTTCTTCTGTTGCCATCAGCGGTGGGGTTTGGTTGAGAACCACACAACTTTGCTTTATTTTTTGGTGGCATATATATGGTAGTGAGTCAAACCAAAGGGGAAATAGTCTTACATATACATGTGTATGTGGTGCCACAACTTTATTTATAATGCTTGCTATGGCGGGTCATCATTGAATCTTAAATTCATATAGGTGCAATGTCTCAAGTACAACACTGTCTTAAGTTCACATGAGTATTGACCAAAAAGTGGTACAATAGTATTACGTTGTTGAAGGTCATACTGTTTGCCCCATGGACAAGACTACTTTGACTCAACGCTGTAAGAGAAGAGAAAAAAGACCATGTGGCTATTGTGGCAAGCCTCTCAGCTATGAAGCACACAGACAGCATAGGAAGTATTACAAGGATCACGGCCAGTGTTTTGCCACCCAAGTCATATTTGACCATTCATTGGTCACTACTGTACCAACATTAACTTGCAGGCCAGTTGATACTTCTATATTGGCACCTGGCCATCTTTGTCACCTTGCGCAAACTGAGTCAGGTGAGTTTGTGACACCTTTAGGCTCACCATAGCCTTCTGATTATGGCACACAGAGTGATAGCTCTTACAAAGAAGGTTCACTGATGGATTTTGAGCCTATCTCCCCTAACAACGTACAACATATGAGCCCGGTCAAGTCCCTATATGCAATGAGACAACACCCATTGAAACAAATGCCAAGGGTACTTTATGGAGCCAAGTGAGCCCAGTAATCCATCTACTAGTGAATAAGGTAATATTGTGGCTAGAGAAGTGGTGCATTTCCACTAATATCAGTAATGGGGGCTTTGAGGATTTATTACTACTTCTTGCCAAAATCATACCAGGATGCAACCTACCATGTACATGGTACAAGTGGACAACTGTCATGTGGCTGGTAACATATGACCCAGAGATTGTCCTGATTCCAGCATGTGTTAACAGTTGCATGGCATTCACATCCAAAAATGCTACCATTGCAATGTGTCCAAATTGTCAGGAATCCACCACCATTGAGGGAAAACATTGTTCATACTCCAGATATATTCCAGTCATACCCTGTCTGAGGAAGCTGATGCAGTCCAACAAATATTGCAAAGCTATACAGTATCGCACTCAGTATCAATCAAGTGCAAACATATCCAATATATTTCATGGCAAACATTACAAACAGCTAAGAAGCAAGGGCTACTTTGAAGTATGTATGACCATGCCTTTGCTTTAGCACCTGATGGATTCTCATTAAACTAGTACTCTACCAGCAAATCCTGCTGGCCACTGATTCTCATCAATCTGAATCTGCCACCCATCTTATGGTATTAGAGCAATACTCTGATGGTAGTCTCTCTGGTATCTAGGCCTAAGTCACCGTCCAACCTGGATAGCTACCTGTATCCATTGCTGGATGAATTTTGTATGCTTTCCAGCAGGATAATGGTAGATGGCTTTCATGTAAAAGCACATATTATTATCTGCATTGGAGATACCCCAGCCATCAGCAAGATAGCTTGTTTTTCTGGGCACAATGGATGGTATTGCTGTCAAATGTGTGAGATCCAGGGGATTTACTCAATAACTCACACACATTATTATTACCCAAACATTGGCACTAAGAACACCATCTTTCCACTGAGAGAATGTACAGAAGTAAGCATGCAATTGCAGCAAAGTTGGCAAGCTATAAGCCATTGGCTGGAATATGGAATCCACAAGAAACCAGAGATACCTAAGATAGAGGGGATCTCTTGGAGCAAAAGCCTTCCACTGGGAGCAATGCATTTGCTTTTCAACAATATCCCAATACTGATGACCAAGTTGTACATGGGTCATTTCATTGCTACTGTATCCATTCTCTACTCCATCTTGCATGGTGTGTGGAGAATATTGGGCCTTGCTTCACCTTTTGGGAGTTTCCTGTGGAGCAGATGTGTGGGGAGATAGGAAGACAAGTCAAGTCACAGGTACTACCATATCCCAATCACATCAAGAATATTACCTCCAAGTCCATCATGGAAGTGATGAGTTGGCACATGGAGGACAGCCAGAGAGAGTTGGGAAATACTGAGGACAAATGTGCACATGGAGACACCTATGCCTATGGCATTACAAAGCTAAGCAGCCCCAATGAGTGGGTAATTAGTTAAGAAATGCAAAGTTGGGTTGGGTGCAACAAGCAACTAATTTTTATCAGGAAAACTCCACCAAGATATGCCAGACTTCTTGTGGTCACAAGCCAACTTCTACACCATTCAATACGGAATTCACACCAACAAATGCCAGAGCACACCTATAAGGGGGACTTGAATCCAGCAGGGAGAAGGAATATATTGGCTAAATACCAAGAAGTTCTTTGCCAATATTCAGCAGGTATTCATGGCAGAAGTGGCAACAACCAAGCATATGTTTGCAAGTGTATATGCTACCAGCAGTACAAGGTATATGGCAACTTTGCAAGTATCACACTAAGAAGCTGTAAAGTTGAGGTGATAGAAATATGTCAATTGCGGCAGGTGTGCACATTTGTAGAGGTTAGTAGCAGGAGGCCATAGTATTTTTTGATTCAAGCTATATGTGGAATACCCAAGGTAGTAGTGGGTAATCAAATAAAGAAAGGTGATTCTACAGTGGAATATATGAAGCAGCAGGCCATCACACTGCCAAGAAAACACCATCAGAGTCTTGCTGTGAGGCCGTCAAAATACCGTCAAGTTTCTTGCTATATAAGGCAATTGGAAGTCCTGGCCAACTGGTTCCACTTAAAATAGTAATAAAGCGCTGAAAGACCGCAACAATACCATGCAAATATTGTCACAGCACCAATCAAAAATTGTCAAGTTTTATTCCTTTATTTGGCTGTAAAACTTGCAAAACACCGTCATGATTGTTGTAAGAGTCTTGGAGATATTGGAAGTGATTGGGAGGACAAGTAGATTATGTGGTTTTCACTTAATGATTTATTGAATGTAAAAGTAGTATTTATACTTTTACCTGGTCTTGGCAATACAAACACGTAGAATAGGTTAAGGAAGGTCCCAAGAACATGTGTGCAAAGTTTGGGGCTGTCTGGACAACTTTGAGAATTTTCATGTTCTGGGTACCTGGTATTTTGGTGAAAATATTCTAAGTAAATCCTGACAAGGAATTTGGTCAGTATTCTCTAGGATTTGAAGGTGATGATCTAAGTGACTAAGTTAAGTGAATATTGAGGTGGAAATATGAACTTTTACAACATATTCTCCACCATTGTCAAAGCGTATTTTCTTGATTTTTTCACCAGTTTCTCTCTCCACCATGGCTTTAAACTCCCTAAACTTAGACAGAGCTTCTTCCTTTCTCTCCATGAAGTAGACCCATGTGTATCTTTTATAATCATCAATAAAAGTGATTAAATACTTCATCCCGCCTAAGGATAAATTTGCATAGGTCCACACAGATCTGAGTGAATTAGATCTAATTTTTTCTTAGTTTTGATTAACCCAGAGCTCTTGAACAGTTGTCTGGCTTGTTTCCCATATATGCAGGCTTCACAGTGCTCCAAATTAGCTGGGGGATCAATTTTCACTCCAGAAATTAGCTGATCTTTGATCATTTTGTGCAAATAATCAAAATTGATGTGCCCAAATCTCCTGTGCCAAAGCATTGGTGTTTCTTCATTTAAGTTACTTATATTGGCCTCCAAATATGATGGAATGTAAGTCAACTTGTATAGATTCTGATCTCTGATGCCCAAAGCAATATGAGCACCATTTTGATCAGTGATGCTGCATCCAGAATTGTCAAAACTGAAACTGAGTCCTTCTGCTGTGGCCTTGCTTACAGAGAGTAGGTTCTTGGCTTATTCTGGTACATAGAGTACTTCTTTAAAGGTCAGTGTACGGCTTCCTTCACTGCTTCTAAGGTTTACTTGGATAGTTCCTTCTCCCACTGCATCAAGTGTTCTATTGTTACCCATGAAAACCTTCTTAATTGGAATTTCTTGATATTAGGTAAAAAGTTCTTTCTGGTGTGTAAAGTGTTGAGAAGCTCCAGAGTCAATATACCACATCTGAGAATCCTTGTTTGTGGTCATATTTAGTGCAGATATGAATAGTCTATCTTCAGTTGTTGCAGCATTTCCATATTCAGGCTTCTTTTGCTGATTATCTTTCTTTTTGAGACACCGGTCTGATGTGTGTCCTTTCCTTTTGCAGTAGTTACAAAACAGGTTGCTGTTGCCTTTGTAGGGTCTTGGGTACCTCCTTTGTTGGTTATCATTGCTTATTAAAGCATTTTCTTCTTCCTTCTTATTGGCACTTGATTTTCTTAATTCTTCATCCAGGAGCCTTCCATATATGTAATTTAAGGTCAAATCTTCAGTTCTGGACTCTAGGGCTGATACAAGGCCCTGAAACTTGTCTGTCAGGCTATTCAGGATGGTAACTATCACATCCTCATCAGTAGTTGGTATGCCCACAGATTCCATCTCATCTACCAGCAGGGTAATTCTGTTAATTAGATTTTTCATTTCTTCTCCTGGCAGCATCTTTGTAGTAAAGAATTTTTGTCTCAGATACATTTTCTTGGCAGCTGAACATGACTGGTAGGTGTCTTCTAATGCCTTCCAGGCATTCTTTGCTGTTTTTGCTCTTGAGCATTGAATTAGCAATTTGTCCTTAACATTAAGGCAAAGGCAGTTAAAGGCACTTTGTTCTTTCTTCTGGTACTTTAAGGCTTCCTCTCCCACATTTTTAGGAGGGCATTCTTCTCCCATGACAATATCCCAAAGGCCTCTTTCTTGTAGCAGCATCTTCATCTTCACCTTCCACACTTGGTAGTGAGATCCATCCAACTTTTCAGCAGAGGGAAAAATTCCGTAATAGCAGTAGTAGACATTGCAGAGAGTGACAGCTTGGGGCTCATAACCTGTTGTAAGAGTCTTGGAGATATTGGAAGTGATTGGGAGGACAAGTAGATTATGTGGTTTTCACTTGATGATTTATTGAATGTAAAAGTAGTATTTATACTTTTACCTGGTCTTGGCATTACAAACACGTAGAGTAGGTTAAGGAAGGTCCCAAGAACATGTGTGCAAAGTTTGGGGCTGTTTGGACAACTTTGAGAATTTTCATGTTCTGGGTACCTGGCATTTTGGTGAAAATATTCTAAGTAAATCCCGACAAGGAATTTGGTCAGTATTCTCTAGGATTTGAAGGTGATGATCTAAGTGACTAAGTTAGGTGAATATTTAGGTGGAAATACAAATTTTTACAACAATGATCTTGTTATAAGATTGTCAGGAGGGTCACTAATTCCAAGCTGCTGTTATTATGACAGTCTCTAAACAGGATATTGACAGATGATCCAGATTGGATCCACCTGTGGGACCAAATTATTTTTCATAGGGTCATGTGAACCTAAGACAATCTTGTATTTGAGACATTGCACCTACATGAATGTAACATTCAATGATGACCCACCATAGTAAGCATTATAAATAAAGTTGTGGCACCACATACACATGTATATGTAAGACTATTTCCCCTTTGGCTTGTCTCACTTCCATATATATGCCGCCAAAAAATAAAGCAAAGTTGTCTGGTTCTCAACCAAACCCCATCACTGATGGCAACAGAAGAATGGTTGGACAACAGCTTGCATTGACATTCAGTGCAACAGGCAGGGCTACATCCAAAAAAGGCCCTGTGGACAGTGTGCCCATTGAAGGTAAAAATGCAGACTCCTCAGGCTCTCAGTCAAGTAGGCAATTGTGAACCTCTGCAGAGCCACAAACTGACCATTATACTCAGGCAGATGAGAATATAGCAAACACAGTACCCTCAGTTGAAGATCAGCAAGTGGCCATGATAACATCACCACCACCCATACTGGCAAGTATGTTGTCAGCTCATACCAAAGCATCAATGAAGCAATTAGGTGCAGTGGCTGATAGGATAGATGCAATGGCCTAGATAAATCAGGAAATAGTCCAGAAACAGGTTGAGCAGATAATATGTTTAGAGCAATCAATATCCCAGGTAGAGAAAGCAGTACCTTTGCTGCAAATAAGGAACTCAGGTAGCTCAATGTCACAGCTAAGAATTGAGCCATTTCCCAATGTAACAGCAGAGGAACACCATACAGTCTTTGAAGCACAACAACAGTGCCCAAAGATAAAGCCCACAGAAAAACCTATCACAGCATGGGAGGGAGACAATATGGTATTTAACCAAAGCCCAAAAATCCAAAGACATTGAAGATCTGTGAAGCCATTGAGTGCAATGATGAAGAGTGGGCTAATATACAAGAGGCTGTCAGATGTCTAGCACACCATCACCTTAAGGCTGGCATTCCATGGGACCATCAGGAACTCAAGGCCAGGCAGAATGCGCTTGGCTTGCTCCATGAGCATTATTCCAGATTCAACTGAGCAAATGGATTTTGGGCCAGCATTGGAATGCCAAGAGAGTATCTTAAGAATAGCAGAAATTATCAAAGGCAGAAGAACATGGGTGCCATGGCTAAAAACCAGCGGCTTCCTCAAGAGCCCATTACAAGCAGTTCCAAAAGCTCCAGACAAGCGTCAAAGAGATGTCAGGTAGCTGGAAGAGTGCCAATTAGGGACAAGCAGGCAGACATGGATGCACCAGCACAACATTTATCAAGGAAAAAGTGTAGTACCACTCAAGAAGCACCCAGTCAAAGTAGCAGTGAAGGACCTGGCAGTGATAAAGGAAATGGTAAAGGGGAAAATGTGTACCCAAGCTTGAGACAGGGAAGCATATAAAAAAACTGCAGTTCTTACCAATTAATGCTGTAAGCCTGGAACAGACTGAATCCCATCATAGCAAAGAAGAATTACCAACAAGAAAACAGCTGTTTTCACAAGAGTTGGAAGTGCAGGCAGTTGAGCTGCACTCCAGCAAGGTAGACAAGTTTGCAGAGAAAGGCAATTTGTCTACCACAGCCTCCATGTCCTCCATTGTTGACAGGGTGGAGATCCCATGACAGATAAGGCTATAACATCAAGAACTCAAAAGAATATCAAAATGCCTTTGGTGGAATTTTGGAACATTAATAGGCACACCAAGAGGTTGCAGCACTTCTTCAAGAGCAGTGCTCAATAAAATGCACTTGAATATTGCAAGGATTTATTGCAAAGACTGGTGGATGAGGTGCTGGACCTTGCAGTGCAGGCTGAAGACTAGGATGTGTGGGAACCAGTGAATGAACAGTGGCATAAAGCTGTTGGGTTCCCACTGGAGTCATGGAACCAGTGCATTACAGCAGAAACACTTATTGAGTGGTGGATTTTAATGGAGTTACTTGTTGAGTGTGGTGTTGAGCTTAATGTTAGTGCAGGGTATAGGGACTTGTATAGGTCAATACAATTGGCAATTGAGGTACAACTGATGTTTCAATGGAAATAAATCAATTTGTACACATGAAAAGTTAGTGAAACAGTAGAGTCAGTTGTACACATAAAAAGTAAGAGAAACAGTTGAGTCAGGAAGTAAGGAATGTGAAACAGAGGCAATAGCCAATCAATGTACACAAATATAGGAGGTGATTGAGTGTCTGGGATCAGAAAGTGAGCAAATTGGCAGGGAACCAATCCAAAGCCACTAATATATTGGTGGGATGAAAAATTTTGACCAAGTTTTTTGTGAAATCTGGGGTGCAATTATTTTTCAACAGTCTCTGGATGGTGTCCTGGCAGGATCAGTACCTCTTAGTTGCAGGACTCTGAATTTGTGATGGCCTTTTGATGGGATCATCACAATAACTTTTCATAGGGTATGCTCAGCTTGCAGCTCCACAGATTGTCTCATTGCCCACCTGCCTGAGAGTCTGAGGAGTCCACATTATTATCTTTGGTGAGCAGACTGTCCACATGGCCTTTTTAGATGCAGCCCTGCTTGTAACATGGCATGCCAAAGTAAGCTGTAGTCCACCTGTTCTTCAGCTGTTGTCAGTAGTGGTGTTTGGTAGGGAACCAGACAACTTTACTTTTTTTTAGTGGTATATGTATGGAAGTGAGTCAAACCAAAGGGGATAGTGTTACATATATGTGTATACATGGTACCACAGCTTTGTCTGTAATGCTTACTATGGTGAGTTATCATTTAATCTTTTATATGTGTAGGCACAATTTATGTACACTTTGAATAGGCTTAGCTTCAGAGCCAATATCATGTGCAAATCTGAAAGCCTAATTGTAAGTCTTCTCAGAATCATCTGAACAGTCCAAACAGTATGGCATTAAATCTAAGGGAATTCCACCACAAAACTGTTGGGAGAGTATCAGCAAAGAAATGCTACTGATTCCAGCTCTAAGTTTTATTGGTTTCACCATTCCATTGTGCTTCCCTGTACCTACATAAATACAAGCCTGGTGGGGTTGGCATAGTCAATCATGCAAAGTCAATAGTCCACTTCTACATCTTGGCTTATCAAGTGTTAATAAACTAGATGATTTGTTTAAATTGGCTGTAACTGTTGCGTCAACAAAATATTTTAGTATAAAAACCCAGAGGAATCTAGTTCGCTAACCAGGGTGCGAAGGGTCATGGACGATATTCCTCTTGTGAGGGAGTCAAAAGCAGCTTCTGAAAAGCCTTGGCGATGGCTATATCAGCTTCCGTACGTTCCGAATTAGTTGGAGGGTTTCTTTGATGGCGTAGATAGCACCCCGCTCCACAAGTATCCCATTTTGGAGCAACATCTGAAGAGCATGCTACCAGAGTTTCCTCCATCAAATCTCTGAATAGCTGATAGCACAACTGAAGATAGGAAGGAATGGGGGTAGCAGAAGGGATGCGACCCTGAATTATACTGCGGTTCGCTTGAGAGAGCGGAAGGGAAGGTTGACGTAATTCGGTCGCATCTAATATCACAAGTCTTTCAAACCGGGTGAGCATGAGATTCAGCCTACAAGGCTCGCCAGTACATACCTTAACGACCTTCCACCCGCCTCTTCTGGGTCAGTACATTCTGTTTTCAATGACCATTGATCAATAGCAATCCCCTTCCCTTGAAGCATAGTGCGACTATAATGCAATAAGCAATGGTTCAATACGCTTACAATTCTTACAACGCTACTCCTTGTAATGGGTTCGGTCGTCGAAGCCGAGGCCCTATCGATTGCATAATTGACCAATACCTCGGGTACTGAAAATGGCTTAGAATCGACACTTGAACGGAAGGATTGACTGCACTTACTATTCATCCAGCATCCATATGTATCGAAATCGACGGGAGGAGGCTTCTCCTGTCTCGAGTATGTGAATCTATGCAGTTTCTCCGGCTGTTTAGAATCACGCTGGCTCAGCCCATCTACGCTGAAAGAGACTACGCATAATGTGAATAAAATATTTGGTTGAATACCTGTTATATTGGTACTATACCCCGCATGCTTCCGAGGCATTGCTTCAAGTCGATTGTCCCTTTGAAGGTTCTACATTGATTGACCTTTCCTTGTGCGGCTGACCACGCAGTGTGGGGAAAATTGGTATTCAACAGCCCACTTTTATCAGGGTGTGGAATTTCCTGTGCTATGATATTTCTGCCGCCAATGTCCCACTTCAGGATTACGTAAACAATCCCCCGCCTATAGAAGTAGGCTTTAGGATAGACAGTACACAATGCTCGGTAGTGGTCCATATTCTCGAGTAAGACACCGGCTGTAGTCAGGATGCTCCATTCGTTTAAGACGTCTCCATGAATATCCGTTCTCAGGGAGAACGTGTTCGCTGGATATGGCAGATATTGCGCATTTGGTCGATAATATTTGATGACATTTTCTGAATCCGATGCATCTTCGTACGATGGAAGGTGAGTATCTAGAAGACTCCCCAGCCAGCACTGGTTTGAAGACTCTTGCTGACGACGGCCGCCAAAGTAGGAGGCATCCCTTTCGAGTACGAATACTTGCTCATGCGCGGCACACTGCAGATGCCGTTCGACAATGCCACGGAATTTCTCGAGTCGAAAGTAATTGTCAGTATCGCAAGTGCCATCAACACCCTGCTTCTCTCCATCCTCCAGGTGCTCTCCTCGCAGTATTGAGAAAACGGTATCAACATGATTCACAAGCCATTCATCACGCCTACTACCATCAAGAACCAGTAGAGAGAGAGACTCCTGCTGGCGTCTGCCGCAGCGGCCGGCTTGTTGAAAGTACGAAGAGAACATATTGCTTGTGACCCTCCCATCATCAGTGATCATAGTCTGATAAGAATCAGGAAATCCGTAATGAATCACCACGTCAATCGACCCAATATCAAGACCAAGCTCAAGCGCGTTGGTTGTTATGACCCCTGGGTAAAAGTCAGACGTGGGCTATCAAAGAGTGCGGAACTATATCTGAACATTACCCAACAGGTCCCCTTGGAAGAGCCTTCTCTCAATCTCTCGACGTTCCTGCTGTAGGTATCCTCCACGATAAGAACTAATCCTGTCTTTTAGATTGTGCGCGCCGGATTTCTGCAATCGAGTGACTACAGCGTTCATCACCTGTTCACAAATATTACGTGTCTACTTTTGGCGATTAGTATGGGAGATTCTTGGCAGTATTAGGCTTAACAAACCTTGCAGAAAAGGACGGTTCGGAATTTGTGACTAATACTAGTGACAAAGAGCGAGGTGACATCGAACAGCGGCTTGTTGTACTTTTCATATTTCTTCAGCAGATTCAGCCGCTTCTTGTTCTCGGCCGACTCAATATCCCTAATATTGGACTGCCATATTACGTAGTGCTTTTTTCCGCAGGGCGAACCATCTGTGCAAACAACAGAGAGGCCCGTCGGCCTATAATCTGTGCTAGCAAATAATTCGGGATGATGTTTCGTGGGAGGGTATTTGTCATCGAACCCGCAGAGAAACCGTAACTGCCCAAGGGGATCGTCTGGAAGCTGCGTCAGCAAGGATAACTTCATGGTTATTATTATTAGATGTACCTATGGTTGCAGAAGCACATAAAAACTGGACCGAGTGATTTCCATATGCTACATCACAGAGTCGTCTAAGTCGCCTTAAAACACAGCTCACATGAACACCAAAGAAACTTCGCCGCCAAGTAGCCTCAGCCAACCGATCATTATGCTCTGCATCGTCACCCAAGAAATAAGTATGGATCTCATCGATGACCACAAATCGAAGATTCATGAGGAATTGGTCCCAAAATTGACGATGAAAGGGTAGTATGCTGGAGTGTAACATGTCGGGGTTGGTGAAAAGAATTTGACAGTCATCTCGAATCTTTGCGCGAATTGCCGGGTCTGTGTCTCCGTCGTAGGTGGATGCCTTAATAGGAAATCTCGTGGTTTGAGAACAAGTTCGGCTCTGATTTGTCAAACCGGCATACCTTAATATGCTGAAGCTCCTCAGAACAACTGAGCAGCATGTTTAAATTGCGAAGTTGATCTTGTGCCAAGGCTTTGTTGGGGAATATGTATAGTGCGCGGAGGGAAGGGTTTTCAAGCAGTGTAGACAATATAGGCACATGGAATATTAATGATTTACCACTGAGTGGGTTGCGTGATTAGCCTTACTTCCCTGACCTTCAAACACAATTGAGCTTATTACCTTGAAGTGGATGTCGACACCGCTACATGCTTTCCTTGAAAGACGTCCTGTATAGCCTCTGACTGATGTGAATACAAATGCTCTATTCCCAGCACCTCTTTCAATGCCTCCTTAACCTGCTGATGCGTCTGGATAACGGGCAGATTCTCTATCCCAATATTTGTTAGGCAGAGAGCAGATATTATTACGTAGTCTACAATATACCGAACACCGGATCTCTAGCTGGTACCACCTCCTTATGCAACACTTGCTCTGCCAAGAAGTCTGGCTTGGCAACTACAGAGTTGACAAGCCTTTCGATGCTAGGGAAAACGGCTTCTACCTCTTCCTCCAGCTCCTCAACAACTACTTCTTCGGGAAAACATGGTAAATACTCGATTATGAGAGCTTCCAAAACTTCCGCAATAATATCCGAGTCAACCGCCTTACCAAAACTCTAAGGGTTACTTCTTGAGGGCAACTAGAACCATGCTCGAAAGGACATACCAGTACGGAAGAAGATATATGCTTGAAAAATGCCAATAGGTTCTCTTTAAATTTTGCATTACGTTGATTGATAATCTCCCGGATTGTTTTGACTGCTTTGAGAGTTTTCGGTTGTTTCTTTTTGGTATTTTGTAGACAAATGCTCAAGGTATATCTTTTATTGCCTCTGCGGTCACCTTGGAGGAATAAGCTTTTAGCCCAAGCATGAAAGTTGTAACGGTCTTGTACTTGAACAAACCTCTCGGAGCTGTGGCAGCCGGAAGAGCATTTGAGATTGGCTCCGAAACGCTGTATGAAACGGTCAGGCTCTCGGGTGAGATCCCTTTCATAGAAGCTAGATGCCTTTCATTGAAATCGGTTTCTTCCAATGCGTAGCGAATGCTCAGTTCAGCAACAACTTTGTCCATGGAACTTTTAACGATCTCGAGAGTGCATGGTGTTTCAGGCTGCTTTACGTTAAAGAAAGTCACAATCGTACAAAGTTGTTCGAAAAGTATGCTCAGCACAATTAATTGAGGTGGTAGGTCGGAGATTTCTGTACTGGGGCTTTTCTTGTCCTCTCGCTTGGTACGACGATCGCTTTGGTCGTGGGAAGAGAGGGTATTGACTAGGTCATCTTTAGATGAATCAGAAGGCCGCTTTGGCATCGCTAACTCATTAGGCAACCACCTAATCGATTGAACCAAACCGTGTAACTTCAACGATCCTTGTTTAGATTCTGCCTGGAGTCATGAGGAGTGATTTTCCATCAGCTTTGAAGATCTTGAATTGATTTTATTTACATGGGAGATCAAGTGGATTGAATTTACAACAGATACACAAATAAGCTATGCATCATGATTATTCTTTGTTTATATTCTATGTGGCTACACATCCTCTGATCTGGTGTATTGTTGCATAAATGCACCATGCACCAGTTTAGCGTAAGGACAAGCCTTGATTCGTGCAAATTGTAACCTCCGTGTAAGAGGGCAGCTTTGGGGAGGCGTCTTCGGCTTTGACTGGCGTATATGTAGGCAGACTTTCATCCTCTTCCCGCTTACAAGTAAGATTTATACCAAAGGTAACATAGCCGCACTCGACCTTCCCATTGATGGTAAAACTGATGATGAGTATGGCCTCATGGGTTGTCTCGATATACTTTGTGGAGCAAGCTGGCTGGAAAATGTCTTCTGGCAGGCGAGTGTTGAAGATAAATTCATTGCAGCTGACAGCGTTGTTGCTGATCTCTCTCCACTGCTGGAGCTTCTTGGTGCCAGAAGTCCCAGGGATCCCTAAGACCATGGTCTGCACCAGTCTAAGGGCGATCCGACATATCGACACGTTTCCCATTAGATAGGACAAGGTGATGTGGAGTGGTATGGTCTCTCCAAACATGTAGCTCCTCGTAGGGGCTTGGATCTGTACGTTGGCTGCGTTTTTGTAGATCTGGGAAATGTTGAGCGAGTCGTCGATGGTATCTGAATTAATCAAGTACGGCTGCCTCCTGACTAGTATGGGCTTTTGAATGTAGATATCTCGGAATATATGGGGTCGCTCGATAACTGCATTGATGTGATACTTGATCTGACCGCAAGGTGTGAACACGGTTTCCGGAAGGTCCCCTGGAAACCGAAATTCAAACTCGTACACCGTGTTTCCCTTGGGTAAAACGCAACCGGTATTTGGGCGAATGATCGTCAACACATTATCGATCACCGTTTCATCAACGGTGTAGATTCTGTCTTTTCCAAAACGTCAATTGCATGAATCAATCAAAGTTGACTAGACAGGCTCTTACCCGACTCCCACGCGATCTGAACCCGGCCCTCCAGTTGCAGTCGGATGGACTTGACTTTGGTTTCTTTCTTCAGTCTCAAAACAAGGACGCCTCTCAGCGCTGCACCGGCAGCCTCAGAAGCACATCCATGCAATACTAGTGCAGATTTTTCCAGCAAGATATCGCAATCGGCCGTCTTCATGATTGGGCTTCAATGTGGTGAAGAATGGTGGAATAATTGAAGTAAGGGTTGCACGTACTGAAGCCGGGATATATATACCGCAACAATACCACAGATGGTATATGGAAACCGAAGTGGAAACCGCAAACCGCTATTGTTTTTACCAAATTAATAAGCACCGTGTTTGCTCACCAGCCTGATTAACTAAATTTCAATGCCAGCGAGGATGTTTTCGGTGTTTATACTCTGAAAACCCCACAAATTATGCGCAACATAATAGTAAATAAAATTACTATTAACAATATGGTCAACATCGGGAATTCAATTCCCTTTTTGAGCCCTCCGTTTCGATCTGGTCAGATACTGGACTTATCTATGGACGCTGTCTTGGTCATTTCCATATTCAACCGAAAATCTGGCGCAGTCTCGATGACTCCATGGAACTGCGACGCTTGCAACGGTTTGAGTTTACTGACCATGAATCTGGTGCCGAAGGCAAAGTCCCCTGACCCAGCCTTTTCAATGGATATGACCGCTTGGCAGTAAGCTAACGCTATCGCTTGCTGTGACGCTAGCTTGGCATGGTGAGCCGGATAAAGCCATGTTCTTTTTGGAAGTTTACCAACTCAAAAGGCCGATCGATCACTTCGAGATTTGCGGTGATAAAGCGGTAGATGATGATTTGGGTGCGCGGCAGCAGTGGATGGTTGAATATGGCAAGACAACGTGCAACATGTTGGAAACTGAAATCCACTAATACACCTTCCCTTTCAATCTGGCACCTGTGAGAAAGCCTTTTTCATCAGATGCCAATCCATATACCAATTTTAGCCAGCCCATTCCCTATAGAAATATTAGGTGATAATATGAATTCAGGCTCTTTCCCAACCATATCGGTTATCCTCGGGGTGCTACTATAAGTTGAATAAAAATTCATGACACCTAGTTCCTATTTCATAAGTTGTCCCATGTGAATTTCCATTTGTTGCCGTTGGTTTTCGCGACAATAATATTCTTGGGAACCTCATGGCTTAGAGGGAAATCCATGCCCCGTCATCTACAACTCCTCCCTTAACGCAGAGACTGATTCCACCAGCTCTGAAAATTCTATTATTGATCAGGGTGCACATCTAGAAGAATCCAATACTATTTGCATTAATCAATCCTGCAAAGTTCCCATGTCGCTGGGTTGCTCACCAATGGCTCAGGGCCATGGCCTGCTGGCTGAAGAGCCAATCGTAATCATGGCTGACTCTGGCCGTGGAATCCGTTTCTTTGCGACCGGGTACCATCCAGCAAGCATGTTACCGATACACCTTACACTCTAAATGCAATGGTTGTACCTAAAAATCCCGTTCAGTACGTAGCATACACATTCTCCTAATCATGGCAAGGGCTCAACCCGTTTATCTGGTGGTTGCCATAGCACTTCGCTTGTGTATTCCGGATTGATAGCTTGTTTATCAAGCAACAGCCGATCTAATAGGTTGAAACGTCCTGGGCTGGTTCGTGGAATGTTTTGGAATACTTATCCCCAGAACCCTAGGCTGTAATAGGTTTTCCGTGGCTACTGAAAGCTACCCGACTTTCCCCCACTCTTGAGGCACACTAAAGCAGTGCCCAAGCCATCGATGGGCATTCAACTTCATAATACGAATCTCTTTCAATCCTGTATATGTATGGTGGCGTAAGCCGTCCTTGGATACGCATTACACTACAAAAATCGTGAAATTCCGCGATTTCCAAAAGAATTGGCAATACGCCATCATGTATCTTGGTACCTCTTCCGGAACCTGGGCAGAATAAGTCTCATGAAAATCAGAATAAGTATTCCTGTGCAGTCGGAATATATCGTTACGAATTTTCAGCCATCCAAAATGGCCAAGTGGTTAACCAATCAAGTGGAATTCCATTTCCCAACATTCAGTTTCTGTTACCATCTTCACATTCAAATCCCATTGTATCACCAGCAACTTTCACTTATCAATCTCTGGATAACCCTTGGTGGTATCAACACGCGAGACCCAATGAGCACCACTCTCTGAATAATCCATCCCGCCCAAATAAACTAGGGTTATATCACATCGATCTACGACAATTTCCGTGGGTTTGCTTCTTCCGCGACTCCACGCTGTGAACCGAAACCTAATCTTTAAAATAGCAGGGCAATAGTCTACCCTATATAAATATACGTTGATTCTTGACGAAACCATGGTTTTCAGTTATGTATATATCCGTATCCAACTTGATGCTTGTATTGAGCAACAACTAAGGGTGAGAGCGTTTCCCCTTGCCATGTACCCGTACGAGTTGAAACCTACACCTACTCAATGGATTGATATAGATAGATGCATTTCACAGATAAGTGTTGTTTGGGAATTGTGAACTGATATGGTTTGAGGATACTCAATCTGCAGGCTAATGCTGTGCGCTGTTTGTTTAGAAGTTACTCAGATATTCGATATACAAGTTCAAAACTGGATTCGGAGGTGTCCGTAAAAAATAACTAAGTTGGAGAAAGAGCGCCACGACCAATGCTGCTTGTACATCCCCGTTCTTCGAAGGTTTGAGGACTCTAAATGGCAAGTCTCACTCAAATCCATGTCATTCTGACACCTCAGTAAATATCTGTAATAAGGGGCACCCTAGCGTTGGTGCTATTACTAGAATAGCATCGCCTCCTTACCCCTTCTCGCATGAATCGAATGTGTGGCTCATTCACTAGTATAGGTTTAGATGAGGGAGTGTCTGCTCTAGCGCTTCCTTAATGGTAGTGCATCAACCAATACAGCCAACTCACTGTTGAATAGAAATGCATAGGATCACCGTGAGCTCAGCCATCATAGCGTGGTTGCCTATTAGGACTGACATTTTGGCTTGAAGGCCGGTTAATCCCAAGGGTTTGGTAATCCCCTATTGTCCCCACGAATCACCCCTCTCGCATTGGACAAGTGATTCCATACATGAACTTGTTGTCCAAGGAGACCTAGACTCAATGTTGAGTCCGTTGGTGCCACGTAGAGCTGGTACGAATATGCCAGTGCTGCAATGTTGTTTTTACTAGTCTCTTACAACCATCCTCCCTAAACTGCTGAATGATCAGCCAGGAGGAGTATGTTTTGGGCGGTTTCAACGCGCCTTCACATTTGTATCTGAATAACACACAAAACCAGTCAAACGACAGCGCCTGGGATCGAGTGATCACGGCGGGCTAATGCTGTATGCTACTGACACGATACGGATCTGTGAGTGGTCACCTCTGATGGGCTTTAGTGCTACGTTCCAATAGGGGCGTTTTTATCGATGGCGAATATCAATAGTTACAAAGCGGGATGTGGAGTATATACATGGAAAAGCACTGAGAAATACTGATATACTCATCGGGATCGGGGGTGTTATCGACATGGAGATGAAGCTCGGGGAAGGTTTTTACATGATTGTATGTTCGTAAAAAGTACATTGAATTTGCATGGGACCTCAGGTCTGACTTGCGGTGATCACGTTGGGGTTGGGCGATTCCCACGATTTGCGAAGCTGCGAGGGCTTTATGCCGGTGTTGGACAAACGCCGTATTCCATTGAATATGTTCGGCAAGCTGGTACATCTAGTAAGGCGGTGAGTTGGTCTTTTGGAGGTCTTGAGATCGGACGAGGGTGTAAAGGAGATGGGCTGCTCTTCGGTTAGGGCTTTGGCGAGATCTGTCGAGGAGACTTGGCGTGCTCTCTGGCTTTGGAAGTGCTGATGCTTTTGAAGTAAAATTGCGAGGCTAAGATACTGTTTAGCTACGGCAATGGTGAGCGGAGTGGTGCCATATTTGTCGGGGTTGTCCACTATGGCTCCATGGTGGAGTAGTAATTCCACCATGCGAACATCCCCATTAGCGACTGCGTAGTGGAGCGCAGAAAACCCCAGGTAATTGTCCTTTTTTATTCCATCCATGTGACCGGTGTATGCTTTCGAGCAGCTAGAACGGAGCATTGGTAAGTATCAGTAGATCCATAGCCACGTGGAGAGACTCCCTACCTTGGGATATTCACATCGGCCCCTCTGTGAATAAGATATTCAACAACGATAACGTTGCCGCTACAACATGCAGCATGTATGGGAAGAATCCCCTTGATAACAGAATTGATCGCCTGGCCATGATCCAAGGCAAATTTTACCAGTCCTAGATTGCCAGTTACTGCGCCAGAATGCAGTCCAAGGTTAATGAACCCTTTCGTATTCTTCATCAGTGGGTGGTTCTTGTGGGCAGAGTTGATGCGAAAAGAGTTTGATTATCAGCCAAGTGAGGGTGGATATTTAAATGTATCGCCTGAATACAGGAGAAGAGTGGATTTGTGTACAGACAGGTTAGCAGCTAGATGAAGTGTGTGATTTATAAGACTATAGCCTGGGCCCGTGTTGGGTAACGTTTTGAATGGCTTCTACATATATGGAAATCTGCGAAACAGGTACTACCACTGTTTGTCATAATAGATATTCCTGATGCAAATATGGACGTTAAGCCCAGTAAGAGTACTGTATTCCAGTATTCAGTTGATCAGATTTTGCATCTGTTGACCATAGCCCATCAAGATTCAGGTATTTTTAGATTTTCAAAAAGCCAAGTGCCCGCACATCAACTAGCCATCGCATTCATGGCCCAACTCATATTAGATACATTTCGAATTGGACGTTGGTTGTGGTCTGGCTGGACTAACCATGCAACTGCGCTGATACCAGAATGGCAATTGTGGGGAGAGGATTAGCTAATCCGTACTGTGTCATCTCAGACAATGGGTTGTTGTGTACGAGTAAGGGAAGCTGGTGGTAAACGAAACGCTCAGGAGCATACAAACACAAATGAAGTTTAATCCTGCAGTATTCGCAAACATGAAAGACCAAATAGGGGGATTTGATTTGATGTGATAGCAGCGATATTTTACGGATGCATCACACTAGGGCTACTTCCACAGTATAGATCATCGAACAGATATGCGATGAAACGCCCACAATGAATCCCATGCTTTCCCTCCATCTCCTGGTCATCTGACTGCGGCGCCAACCCCTAATCATTCCCAAATTCCGAACCGTCAGGTCGGTACTCAGTGCTGTGCCGATATCGGGCAGGTGAAATGCCAAAAGATGGAGGTGAGACAACGTCTTCTTGTCGGCGATGTCATGGGATTGCTGAGATCCAGTAATTCTGTGCGCTGCGTCTTCCACCTGCCTTTGAAAGAGCATGATATGCGGGCGACCTGAGGAATGATTAGCGGCTGCCAAGAACGAAATCAAAATCATACTTGACGTTTGAAAGGCTTCCTAGTATAATCATTAGACTTCTATTTTTGTTCGATCACTTCGGCCGGATTTAGAAGTTACATGACATTCCTTTGTTGAACGGGAGGCCACTCCCCACCGGTTATTGCCCCTACACTTCAGAACAGTCACACCAACCACAGCGCTAAATGATTGGTTGGTTGGTGGAGTCATCATGCCTAGGTGCAAGGTGCATTCTGGGAATTGAAATTTACGAAATGCTGGAATTACAATACTCGAACGGATTGCTAAAATGCCCTGTCCTTACTGTCGGGCAACATTTCAGGTAAGATCTGGTTTCGGGTTTCGTGTTTCGTGTTTATATAGAGTACTTCAAACACATGCATGAATGTTTATCCGGTCGAAGTCGAGTTTGAAGTGAACTTAAAGAAAGGAATCTTGCACTATCATTTCGAAGCGACGACTAGAATCCCAAATATGTACATCCCCACTCGTCCGTCAAACGGGGCTGCCCAAAGGAGGGTTGCTCTGGTGCTTCGCATATTTTGGAAAGGACTGGTATTGGAAGTCATTGCGCCGCTTCTGCAACGGACAGGTGGTAAGGTGCGGGTATTGATAGTTGGATTGCGAGGCTCTTCCTGTTGAGGGCAGACGCGTTCGACAAACCCGCCAACTCGAATCCCGGATCAGTGCATCAGCTACACGGTTTTAAATCCATTCGTCATCAGATAAAAATTGTGGATTTCAAGCGATTTTTGTTGACAGTATTAAGTGTATGCATAGTTTTAAAATAAGTAAAAAATGTGCAGACTGGATGTAGGATATTTCTGAGTGATAGGGTAACGATGAGATATGGATATATCAATTAATGAAACAAGGTACTGTGAAGGTTACAAGTAGAGCAGACGATGTGAAGAAGAGGTGCATTTGTAAATGATGAATTCTCTCGATCGATTCATTATTAACCAATGTTGGGTATTGATGGCTTAGTAGGATACGTGGCAGATGATTCGCTAGGTGGTTGTCGCTGTGATGGGCGTCGAGAGGAGAGTCTTCGGGTGATTTGCGAGCCACTTGCCAGCATTTGCTCGTAGCTCACATGTAGCCAAGAGTGCTTAAGCATAGACTCGGCGGTGGCACGTTTTTCAGGATCTAGGTCTAGCATTGGAAGTAAGAAATCGGCGAACAGCTCTGCTTCCGGTCGTGGCAACAAGTACTTTTCATGAAGAACATTAGGAAGGCTCCAATATCTCAATTTTTGTATGCGTTTGAGTTCACCTGAAGTTGATACCAAGGCTTTTAGAAAGAATCGGAAATCCGGCCAAAAACAACTGTTTACCTACCTCTCGTATTGAAGTACTCGTCGGTGAGCTGTCCGGTGGCAAGTACAGACTTTGGTAACCCACCAAGTAGCTCAATGACTTGAGCTAGGTGATCGTCGCTCTTTGTGTGTCTTGAGCTGGATTGTGGATCAAATAGGTAATCCCCCGTCCGAAGTTCAAAAATCAAACAGGCCAAACTCCATACATCTGCAGATGTTCCCCACTGAGAACCAACGATAACTTCAGGTGATCGGTACTGTCTGGTCTGAATATCGTTCGTAAAATGTTTATCGGTCCAGCAAGCATTTCCCAGATCCGCTATCTTCACCCGAATGGCAGGCTCCTGCGCAATTCTATGGGCGGGATATGATTGGAAACGTGTTGGAGAGACTGACAGGTTGTCGGTACCGTTCAACGATATCTCTCCAATGTTCTGTGTAAGTTTGTTCCTATTGAAGATCTGTATCAGTCAAGATTGAATGATGGGTAATTAGGAATGTATAACTACAATGTTAGATTGATTTCTTGTGGAGATACAGATAATCCTCCAGATTCATTCATCTGATGCTTGATTAGAACGTCCACCAACTTCTCATCATCTTCGTCAACCTCATCGTTGGACGGAATGGGCGGGTTGTTCAAGAATTGCTTCAAGCTCTTCCGGTACTCGGCCGGATTGACCGGAGATAATGGGGGCCTTGCAATGGGAATTGCAGCAGTAGCTATTAAAGGTAGGTCGTCAGTATCATCTACTGACAGCTGTCTCAGCCTTCGAGAGCGGCTCTTGCCGATGGGAACATCATCATCATCATCATCATCGTCGTCGTCGTCGTCATTGTTGTCTTTTTCCTCGCTGTCTTCGCCATCAAGCAACTTACGATGAGGGGCAGGCGAAATCGGCGAAGGTGATGGCCTTGATTTGGATTTTGAAGAGGCGCCAAAACGTGGAGGAGTTGGATGATCAGATGTTAACCGACGAAGATGCAGCAATCGGCTTTTACCGATAGGAACAACGTCGTCTTCCAGATCGCCAAATTCTTTTGCGATAAAATCCTCAATGTTGTTGACGCAAATAAGGACGTTCTCGGGTTTCAGGTCCGTGTGGATAATACCACACTCTTGGTGTAGATAATCCAGGCCCAATAGGACTTGCTTGGAGATTTCCTTAACTATGTGCGCAGGAACTCCTCGATGATTGTATTTCTTTATCAGGCTCAAAAGATTCTCGCCCAAGACTTCAAACACCATACAGATGTGTATACCGTTTGGTCCAGTATGTTGAAAATGATCCAAGAGTTCAACCACATAAAGCCGTCCGGGCGAATCCATATTGGCAGAGTATACTCGTTCTAGCAATTTTATCTCATCGATTGCAGTTTCAGTATAATGAGGGGCAGATTTTACAACTTTCAGAGCAACATGGCGATCGTAGCTTGTGAACGAAACCGTTAATATTAGGCCGAAAGGATCCACTTTACAAAGACGTACCTATGATCTTTTGCCAACCATACAGTTGAAAAATGACCCCAACCCAATTTCCTGATTACAGTGTATCTTCCAGCGTTATATTGTTCACCAACATGGACTGGATGGTATCCTCCAGGACGATAATCTGCAGGATCCTCTTCACCTTCAGGTAGGTTTTCTGAGGCCATTGCTGGAGCGGGTACGGGTTCATTGACATATCTAAATTTAGATTTGTTAGCAGTGTTGAATACAATTCATTGACCGGACGATGGTAAGTAATAAATTATCATAATAGTAGACATGGATAATTATAGACTTACTGTCTATGTATGAACGGAGTGTTTTGTCCAGGAGTAAGGACTAAGGGGGTGACATTCTGGATTCTTTTGCGTTGTGAAGCAGCAAGTCTCTTTGCTGAGACGATAGCTGATGAAAAAACAGGAATTGTCAGTCAGATGGGAATCATCTGATTTTGAGCAATCTTCCAATTACCTTGGGTTGACATCACTATGATTTTACGTGAGAAAAATCGAAACCCGCTCCCAACGCTGATGAACTATCAAGTATCGAGATTTAATTAAAAAGGAGCTTCTATCTCCTATTGCTTAGCGAGGGTTGAGGGAAAGAAGGTAACTTCGCTTTAGTTAATAAAAGGTAATACTCTTGATATCTGTACTCAGCAGTACACTTATCATTGCTCAAATTACATTCAAATGTATTGATTCTTGACTTGGATAATTACAATCATACAATGTTTGCCTGGAATTACGTGGATCTGTATAATATTGTAATTTAATTATTGATATTGAAGTATAAGGATGATGGGAACTAACCCCATTCTAATACCGACCAACACAATTCAAAATTATTAGGTATCTATATTATCCAGGATTTATTATAATTGTCGAAACGTTTAATGAAGTCATACATGTATGTGACAAGAACCTGCTATATCATAGGTAGGCTTGTGCATACTGAGCTTATAAAGTCTTAGTAACATTGCTCCAGATATTATCAAGCTAAAGCTCCGGGTTATTTCCAATCATCATTCGCTGTCTTGTACTATACTCAATGGTAGCAAGTGCATTGTTAAGGGCAGGGTTTATATGGTGAGTATTATAGCATCCATATCTCGTCAAGAGTGGTCACCTGATTTTCTATGTGAGACATTTGACCAGGATGGGTGCTGAAATAGAATGCAACAGATTTATGCAGCATTCAAGGATCATATGCCCTTAAATATTAAGCAACTATCCAGCATCACGGAAACCTAACCTAGTTTAATCATATCAGCACAGTTTGTTTGATGGTTTTAAATACTGGATTCATCCAAGACGGCTTAAACGATCTTACTGTAAATACATCACTCTTGTTTCCCGTTAGGGAACTATATTTTGTGACTGCCAAGGCTTATCTTATCTACTTAGGACCTCGTTCTGCTAATTCTGCACATATCTGCGAAAGCTGTATGATATCGGTTGGGATTTAATTTTCAGGGATTGCATCCATTATTTTGCATCGCCAGTGTCCTAAGGCTCACATAGTAGTAACTTGAATGCATTATTTCTGCTTACTTTTGTTTGAAACTCAACTGAATTTTCAAGTTCGCTGACTCAATTCAACAATCCTAAAGATATCTGTATCTCCATAAGCCGAACGCTATTATTCCCCTGAGAGTTTGGATATTAGTTGAGCTCGGAGGTACGTTATTTCCTTGGAACCTACCCTTGAGTTTCTATTGGAATGGTGGCTATATGCTATCGAACGTAACCAGCAGGGATTCATATGGTTTGGGGTTCGGGCGTATATGTTACTGATGGCTCGAGAAAATCGCATGATCTCACCAATAGCCGATTTTCATTGCATGACAACATTGCTGACGGTAGTTGTCACCTGCACACATATAATCAGCACAATTACTATTGCTACATTTGATCAATCTTGAATTTAGCAGTGGCATCAAATATGAAAGGATAGCTTTAGCCTGCTCATTAAAAATTATCTAGGTCTTATGACGACATACAGCCAGGTCACTTCATGAAATAAGAAGCTTTACGTCACTTTTTATATAGCGTTGGGATATCGTCCCAATACTCAACACAATCAAGATCGCTTGCTGTTTATAAAATTTAATCTTGATTCCACATAAAAGCCGGAAGCATCTATTTGTGTCGAAGAAAAATGGATGGAAGCATCAGCACTATGAAGCTGGACTCGAAGCAATACCCCGACTCCAACCCAAAGCTAAATTTCCTCAAGTACCACAAAGAACAACTAGCTGGTCATCCGGTGACTTACTACGCTGATTTTGTTTTGGTGTTCAAGTATGAACCTCCAACCCCTAAATCCACCTCCGAAGAACGTTCAAAAGGCGAGCAAGATGCTATTACCAATTTTCAGCGTATCACCGACAAAATAAAGCAAGCTGGGTTGGAATTTGAAGTCCGCAAAGGCTCAACAGGAAAACTTTTGTTGTTTATTCTGTGTTCGGCTGTGAGAGTAGAGCAGGAGTTTGAAAAAATCAAGTTTGTACTGTGATTCTAATTGCTGCTGATTCTATTTTACTCATTTCATCGTAGAATACAGGACTGGCTTGCTGGGGTCAGCGTCTCCACACGAAGAAAAGGCGAAAATATCTCGCAGACCCTGCACAAGCAGGTGAAGTCGGATGCAAGATTGACGGATTCGGAGCGTCTACGTTTGATTCATCAAATAATTGTTGGTGATGAAGCAGATGGGTGTGCTGGTCTTGATCCAGACAATATAGATGCGATCGACTCACTCTTTCCTATCCACAACCGAGCATACAACAATGTATGAACATGGTTTTCTCCAGGGATTTGATGCGATTGAGTGATATTAACTGCTTTTGCTTGCAAATTAGCAATGGCTAAGGAGTTGGTCCACCTCGTGGCGAATCAAACAGGAAGATTTACAGAATCTGAGGGATCACTTCGGTGAAACGGTATCTAGAATATATCTCGATTCACATCGGAGCACTGATTGTTGATGAGTTTCTATCTAGATTGCCTTTTATTTCGAGTTTCTCCAGTACTACTTTTACTCCTTAGCTATTCCAGCAATTGCGGGTATCCTGGCCCATTTCATGAATGGACAGTTCTCTATCATATACTCCTCTTTCGTAGTTGGCTGGGGTGTAGTGTTCATTGAGCTGTGGAAACGACGCGAGCGTGAACTCTCTATTTGGTGGAATGTTCGCAATTGCTCCAAGGTCGAAAAACGCCGCGCAGCTTATATTCCCTCTAGTACTGCAACCAATCGGGTAACTGGAGAAACGGTGTATTTTACCCCCATCTGGGAGTCGTGGATGAAAAGAACAATTACGATCCCCGTAATTATCTTTGGAGGACTTTTGTTCTCACTGGTAGTTGGTGCGGTATTTGCGGTAGAGGTTTTTCTGAATGAGTTCTATCAAGGCCCATACCATGAATATCTTTCGCTCTTCCCAGTCATACTATATTCGGCCAGCATTCCATATCTCAGCAAAGCTTATACTGATCTCGCACGAAAATTGAATGACTTCGAAAATCATGAGACAGATACTCAGTACAATACTTTTTTGACTTACAAGATCTGCCTAGTGAACTTCCTCGTTGGCTTTCTATCTATATTCTTGGTTGCATGGGTGTACATCCCGTACGAAACGCAATTCGAACAATTTATTGGCCGCTCTTCAATCAAAACTGCGCATCGCATTGTTGGTCCAGAAAGGCTTCAAGCACAATTGATGTATTTTGTAATCACCGCTCAAGCCATCAACTTTGCCACTGAAACGATAGTCCCCATAGCAATACGCTATGCATCCAAGAAAGCTATGGAGCTGAAGGATACAGTCAGTAGCAGCTCTTCAGGTGAAGTCTACGATGAGTATGTGCGGGAAGATGAGAAAGATTTCCTTCACAGAATTGTAAAAGAGAGTAATCTGCCCGAGTACGACGTTTATGAAGATTACGTGGAGATGATCACACAATTTGGCTATGTTACCTTGTTTTCCTCTATCTGGACGTTGACACCGTTAACAGCATTTGCTAATAATTGGGTCGAGATAAGGTCAGATGCTGCAAAAATCTGCATTAACACACGACGTCCAATCCCCAGCCGCACAGACACCATTGGGCCCTGGCTAGACAATCTACAAATAATCTCCTGGGTTTCTTCTTTGACCAACGCTGTATTGGTATATCAATTTCGTCATTGGGATCGCCAAGCTGGAATGCCTCACCTCACGTATGTACACCGTATAATATACGGTATCGTGACTGCAGTGCTGGCAGAGCATGGGTATTTTTTGTTCAGACACTTTATCCGAGTGGTTGTTAAATCAGTACCCAGTTGGGTTGACGAAATTGTCCGGAAAGAGGAATTCGAGATGAAGCAAGAGATCTTGAAATCCAGCGGTCACGTCACAAACGGCCTGATCGATGCAAATCCACTTGCTGAAGGAATCGACTCTGAGACCCTTAATAAGGCAAGAGCTCAAGAAGTTGTCGAGGCTGGTTTGTCAGAGATCCGAAGCTCTTTCAAGAATTCCTGAACCCCATCTTGCGCTGATACGTAGGATGGCGCATCCACAAAATAAACGTTCATCAGAGCCGAGGTGCAGAATACCTGACCATTACAAAGATATGGTGGATTTTTAGGAACTACAGAATACTGCCTATTCTGGTTATAGGTTAACAATAACCCAAAAAAAAGAATTAGAGGTACTCACGGCCGAGGTTACATGGCTGTCCTCGAATCCAGCATAGTAGCTGCATGGGAAATGACCGGAAACACATATTGGCGTTTAATGAAAATAAGAAAAGCGAGTGGTGTTGACTGGCACTTAGCATGGTTACCATACGTGATTTTAGAATCAAGTGATACTCGGCATGTGAGAAAATCTGTAGTTTACTCGAGCTTGGTGCAAGTGAGCTCCAGCAGATTACACGACTAAACTTGATTCCCTACTAGGAATTCCCACATCATCAGGAATGATAAGCGCTATTTGTGAGCCCTACTGTCCCCTTACTAATCATTGCTATGGTTCAGATAACCCATCTCCAACGAAGTCCCTCAAGGGTATTGGCTGGCAACGGGTTGCATTGGAGCCAATGCTTAGCTTTCGCCATTATTGTGGAATAGGGGCTCAGGAATTCTCTGGTCGCTAGAACGTGATACATGGCGAGAGGTTATGGATAACTTGGTAAGTGGCAGAAACCTTTCCCTAACTCATGTTCCAAAGTTTCGGTTAACCATCACTGGTAGGGATGGTGTTATTGTGCTCGTATTCCGAACTACACATAAATATGGTAACGACGTGCACCTCGCCAAGGTAGATGTTGATCTCGTGGTTGTATGGATAGTTTAATCACATTGTGCCACTGTATTTGTATCACTTCACTCCCATTGACCTAAAATTGCCATCTAATTATTGGTCAAACTGACAAATTTACCATTTCCAATGATCATGAAACCACCCATCGGTTTTGCGTCATAGTAAAGAACAAATCAGTTGTTAATAATTCCGGATTAGCTGCGTGAAGTCGGACGGTTTGAAATATAAGGAACAAAGGATATAAATTAGCCCTCAGTCGTTACCCTCACGGAACAGTCGAAAAACCCTCGATCTGCTTGACCATATACTGCAAGCCCATCAAATATGACACGTCCCTCACAAGCAATAGTTTGCAGTTTGTACGCGCTTTCCCTGCTAGGCACTGCCGCCTACGCTGCCGATGCGCCAATAACTGTTAATATCGCCACTACGGTCAAGCAACTGATTGACACAGGCTTGAACTCCAAGTATGTCCCCGATGGTTTGCATTTCGCTGGCTATACTAATTTCTAATGCTGCGAGTAGAAAAAGCTGGGATCGTCTTGCTGAAATGACTGACCTTTACGGCGCCAGACCCACTGGGTCTAAGAATCTTGAGGACGTAAGGATATCATCGATTTATCTAATCTACAAATCAGCTGATTCAAATGTGTATTTTAGTCCATTGACTGGATTGTTCGTACCATTCGAAAGGAGGACAAAAACCTTACTGTTACAACTCAAAATGTGAAGGTAGGTTACATGTTGGATCAATCAGATTTACCAACTATCTGACCGTACTACAGGTCGACGTATGGCACCGTCAAGAAGAATCGCTCAGTCTATTTACACCCACTCGCGGCAAGGTTGATCTGGACGTCAAGGCACTCGGGCGGTCGGCCGAAACAGGTCGTCATGGTTTAACGGCCGAAGTGATCGTTGTTAGTGGCTCTGACGAACTTGAGTCGCTAAAAGACAAGGTCAAGGGGAAAATAGTACTATTCAACAATCCATTTACCACATACGGAAAAAGTGTTGGCTACCGCTCCAAAGGTGCAGTCATTGCTGAGAAATATGGTGCAATTGCTGCGCTAGTTCGATCAGTCACTCCATTCTCACTCAACACCATCCATATTGGTTCCTCGACTAGAGCCACGTATGTTGATTGCACTACATCACGAATGAGCTAGAAACTAATCTACATTTTAGTATTCCTTCCGCAGCAATCTCACTAGAAGACGCCAATTTGCTAGGCCGTATGTACAATCGCTCAATCTCTACCGACGAGAGATATGCCAACAAGAAACTTTTCCCTATACCCCGTGTGAACCTGCGCCTCAGAAATACCTACAAGCCTCTCTCCAAAGTCTCGCGTAACATAATCGTTGAGGTAAAGGGCCGAGAGAAACCTGATGAGATCGTAGTTATCGGCGGTCACATAGATTCATGGGACATTGGAGTGGGTGCTATGGATGACGGGGGCGGCGCATTTACAGGCTGGGAAGCACTTCGTCTGATTTCTGAATTGCCCACACGTCCACGACGAACCGGTAAGTGTCTGATATACCAAAGGTAAATGTAGCATGATGCTTATTTTATATTAGTTCGGGCAGTGTTCTGGGTTGACGAAGAGAACGGCGGAGCAGGCTCACGCGCTTACTTCGAGCATTACAAAAACGAGATCGATAAACATGTGTTTGCTTTGGAATCTGACTCTGGCAACTTCAAGCCTTGGGGAATCTCATTCCAAGGTAGTGATGCCGCCCAGCAAGCGATCGCCAGGATTGGAGCCGAGTATCTTTCCAGTCTTTCAGCAGGTAATGTTGTAAAGGGAGGTGCAGGCGCTGATGTATCAAACCTTTGCGCCGCTGGGGTTCCGTGCGGAGAGTTTGTCACTGCAGATCACATTACCGGTCTTACACCCGACGCTGCCTATCAGAAAGGCTATTTCTACTACCATCATAGTGCAGGTGATCGAATGGAAGCTTTGAACCCAGATGATTTATCAGCTAACGCAGCCACCATGGCAACCTGGGCTTACGTGATTGCAGAGCAGGAAGAAGTTCTTCCACGCACTAGTGTTAAACTCTTGGTTCAGTAAACATTGGCTTTTCATTTCTCTGATAATATATAGCATCAAAATTTTGACCATCACCTAGTTTTTACGCCTATTTTCACGTGTTGCGTAGGCTAGCAGGTGAGCACTCACCGGTAAACAACAGTTAATGAATGTGAGCCATTCGCTAAAATCTGCCTCGTACTTATTTTATAACCAGGATCAATAAAAGCCTCGTAGCAACAGCGTTCATTGCATCAGGTGGAGTGATTTATGGCGGATAATAGCATCCATGATGTCCCTGGTGATCTCAACCCTTTTCAGAGACCCCCGCCCTTCATCCCCATCCTGTTACAAGTAGCGAGTACCGAAATTGACCGACCAGCCCCTTAGTAAACGTACTCATCACCTAGTATAGGGCTGGAAATTTTCCGAGATTCATATTTCATTGGAGCTCAATCGAGATTTGTATATTCAATCCCATAGTGATACAACCCGACTGTTATAATACCTGAGCAGCAGAGAATACATTTCAGGATACTGAGCCTGCTCCTTGAATTGACGTAATATGATGCCTAAATAAAGGCATCGTTTAATTCGAGTGATTACACGAATTCACTGGTATTTGCCGAATATCACCGGAGTCAAGTGAAGAATTCAGTCAAAGCAACGCCATATCTGGATATCTGGCTCGCCTCTTCAGCACTTATCGTTATCAGATAGCATGGAGATAACCTTATTGGCTGTGAGTGAAGATTTGACATTTCCGTCACCGGTATGGGCCATTTACAGAGCTTTCACTGCTATCGGGCTCGTTGCCATGAGTTGAACATATGTGACTCATAATAGATCAGCTCAGCCAGTTCTAGCAATTCACCAAGCAAGTACCAATTCAGGAAGTCACATTCATTTCCAAATGCCAATTCCCTTCTACAGATACCACATGATGATAATTTTTGAGTTCAACAATTTAATGCCTTAAAATTTTCAAAAATTATGCCACTTGACGTTTAGGCCCACTTTCCAGCTTTAACCTGAATTGCTTGCGTACTCCGCACTACTTCTCTTCCCCAGTTCCTCCGAAGTCAGAAGCTTTGTCTACCAAAGGTCCTGCTACACCATGAAGTTCGGTAATTTCATCACAGCTCGCAAAGTCAATTACCCCGAGGCTTGGGTACCTTATACCATCGACTATGTCGCGTTGAAGTCCTTCATAAAACAAAATATTGCACCTGACTCCCTTGCCTTGTCAAAACTTACACCTGAACAACTTCAATGGACCGTGGATTCCGCTCAGGAGAACTCTTACGCAAATATCATTACCTCCCGTCTAGGAAAATTGCAAATCCTGGTTGGAGATTTTCTAGCTATGCTAGACAAAGAAGTCCACTTGCTCAACGAGTTCTATGTAGAGGAGACGGAGAGAATCGTATCGTATCACCGCCAAAGTGAGGAAGACACTCTGACAAGCAAAGAGATCCTGCAGTGCATCATTAAGCTCGAGAGTTTTGTGTTGCTGAACTATACTGCTATCACCAAGATTTTGAAGAAGCACGATAGACACTCCGGGCTGAAAATCAGCGACTCTTATTTGTTGCGTATTTCGAACATGTCCTTTGTGCGTTCGGAAAATCTCCTCACTCTAAAGCGAGTGCTGCTGAGGGAACTAGGAGAAAGCCCTCTGCCCCCCTCGTGCACCTCACCCGAGCTGATTCTTTCAAAAAAAATCTCCCCTGCCGAGAAAAAGAACTGGTTCCCTACAGCCGCTCTGCTGCCTCATCAAAAAGTTCTCGTCTCCCTCACTGGTCCTCATGGCACCGACATTATCGGGTGTATTCTCCAATGTGCCTCAAAACACAACTGCGACATTGAAGATTTCATGTTTTCCCGACTGTACCACACTGCCACTTTCGGTGTCTTGATTACACTCACCAATGATAACGTGGCAATATTCCAAGACCTGGCCGAGGCTGCACGTAGATGGGACGGAACTTTGTCTTTCGAGATCCAAGAAAACCATGGACCTTTACCGAAATCTATTGAGGAGGCACCTTATCAAGACAGAGTCAAGTATGCAGCTACCATCTTGAATCAGAACGGCCTCTCAGCAAAATTCTTATATGAATGGACCCACCTCTTACTTAAACATAAAATCTCGGTCGAAAAAATGGCAAGGTTAAACGAGGGGCATGTCTCCTGTGCTGATTACAAGCTTAGTGTACCAAAGACAGTAGATTACGATTCACTACGCGTGCAACTTTTCCAGCTCAGTTTAAGTCACGGGACAGACGTGGCTATGCAGCCGTATGACGTGTTCCGTCGTAACAAGAGACTTGTGGTGTTTGATATGGACTCTACCTTGATTCAGCAGGAGGTTATTGACGAGATCGCTAAGCATGCTGGAGTAGTAGATCAAGTGGCGGTAGGTTGAAGTTTCCTCTGTCGGATAAGTAAGCGTTTATGTAACACACTCTACAGGCAATTACTGAGGCGGCTATGAACGGTGAAATCGATTTCAAGGAATCTTTACGCCGTCGTGTTGGCCTTCTTAAGGGCACCTCCGTTTCGGTCCTTGACACAGTCAAGGAGAGTCTAACCTTTACTGAAGGTGCACGCGTTCTCTGCAAGGCGCTGAAGAAGATCGGCCTCAAGCTTGCTGTCATTTCAGGTAATATACAGCAGCACGACATGCTGAATAATAGATCACTAAAACATTAGCCCACAATCAGGTGGTTTCATGCCTTTGGCTAGTTACGTCAAGAATGAACTTGGGCTTGATTATGCTTTTGCCAATCAGCTGAAGGTTTCTTCCGATGGCTTAACTCTAACCGGTGAGACGGTTGGGCCCATCGTAGATGGACAACGTAAAGCAGAGTTGTTAGAAGTCATTGCACAGGCCGAGTCAGTCACTCTTGATCAGGTTTGTCTCCATAGCATGTTGACAGCCCACCTGCCTTGTACTTATTAAAGCATAGGTGATTGCTGTTGGTGACGGTGCCAATGATTTATGGATGCTGGCAGCTGCGGGTCTTGGCATTGCCTTCAATGCCAAGCCGAAAGTTCAAGAAAGGGTACTTCTAAGCTTTCAGATTGACCAGAACTAACAAAGCTGAACACTTACATATTCTATCTCTACATAGGCAAGTACTCGAATCAATCAGAAGAGCTTAAAATACGTCCTGCACTTGCTTGGCTATACGGATGAGGAGTGTAGACAGCTCTACGAATAGGCCTCATCATCATCCCTCTAGACTAGCCTACCAGTGAGTATGTGGGTTAATTCTAGGCTGCTCGCCATTGAAGTATTTTGCTCTCATGTTCCGACAAAACCGTGACGAATAATGGAGCTCTTTAACTAGTTTAGCATCGCGCATCAATCACTCACAAACCATCACTCTTCCGCTTCAAACACCTTATTCCAATCGATAGTAATAAATATCAAGTCAACCGAAGCAGCGAAGCTTGTTTTTCAGCAATGCAATATGTCAGCAGAATTGAGATGTTCGATCTTGAGTACATGCAATCTGAACTCAGACTAGCCCTGGTTTTGTTTCATGATCATTATCAGGCTGTGTTTGGAAATCTGCAGTACCAGTACTTGACGAACCATGTAAATATCATAGAGCACCCACTCTATCGTTGTACATAAATAAAGGTAGAATAGATCAGCTATACGCCAAGCATGTCAAGATATTGGCTTGGCAGATGAGTAGCTTGCAAATCGGGTTTCAACCCACTCACCCTGGCATATCAGGCCAACTAGAGCTACAAGTGAGTGGTATGTAGAGCGCGTTCGTCAGGATACTCAACGGGCCCAAATGCCGGTCGCCATCGATTTCTCCTACCGCGGCATTGATGAACGTCGCGAAGAAGCTGAAGGGAAAGAAGTGCACGAATTCGGTCTAATCACGCATCGGGAATTTCTGGAAGGTCGAATTCGTGCATCCAGGGCTGTGAAACATCGAAAATCATGGCTGAGAAAATATCAACCGTTGTATGTTGCGCACAAGACTGGCATTTGGAATATTCGTGACTTTTATGACCACTCAGTCACCGCCCAAAATGACTTTGTATGCGTGATGCGATCGCACAAGAAACAAACAGACGTGATACAGAATCGCCAGGAGAGGATAAAGTTGCTGCTGAAGTATTCGAACGTAGAGAACCTGCAATAGCCATTTGCCCTTACATGAGCACAAAGTATAACTTACTCCGTATGGGGTCGAGGCAAAATATGCCTTGTCCTATCCATCACAAAGAGCGACCTGGTCACACAGGATCTGAATCCACTCTACAGCCTCAAGTGCTCTTTTCAGGCATTGATCATCCCGGAAGTCTATTACATAAACAATCGGGCTTGCTACACATTATCTATCCATCATGATAAAATATCCAAAGCTCTCACTTGAACAGGCATGGGAATTGATCGTAGTGAATACCTGATCAAGCACTAAATCTGAAGAATTGCTTGCAGTTGGCTAAATCCAGTGCACACTGGGACTTGTGTGATCATTCTAGCCAATTCATTCTCCAGGCATTAGCCTGCCCCGTGTGAACAACGATTATGGAGCAAAGTTTCTCGAGCTTCCGTTGTGTGGGTGGGGTCCAGCCAGGCTTGGCGATGGAATCCTCAAGGATGGCTGTTGACGAACAGAATTACCAAAAACCAGTTAGTGTGTATCGATTTTAGTGAGCTGTGATGAATTTCCTCCATGCGTACGTCACTTATATGCCGCATGAACTCATATATCCATTTCTATTTAGATCAATCAAAGGCGAGTATGTAATAGATATATTGAATAATCTTATTTGAAGTATGAACTTTAAAATTACCAACATTTGATTTCATCAGGTCTGAACTATTGATCTCATACAGCACTCCGCGCTGACTTTACTTCACGATTTTTATACACTTCTCTAACACACCTTCACTTTAACATATTGGCACAAGGTAGGGTTTCTTTGACATACCGTAAGCAGCGAGCGTCACCCCTAACTGTGTCTCGACCTAGTATACCTTATCTTCTTTTGCTCAATAGGCTCTTCATACCTTATATTTGTGTCATAAATGGGTACGATTCTTGTCACTTTAAACTCTACACCACGGCCATCCAGCTTTCTTGTTAACAATCCCGATCGTTAGGTCAAATCTTCACCAAATTATTCTCACGACTTTGGGGTGAGAAAGATGTCCGAATTCTTATTTTAGGCCTAGATGGGGCTGGCAAGACAACTATTCTGTATCGACTCCAGGTATCTATGCTGTATCCTTTGATGCACCTTGAGCAACATCGTAACCTGTTGAGAAAAGATTGGCGAAGTTGTAGCAACCATCCCTAGTACGTACTGTTATTTATTCCAAGTGATCTTTGGAATACCTCTTGTTCCTTAGCGCCTGATGTCGCTTTATCTTCCTTACAGCAATTGGGTTCAACGTCGAAACTGTCACATACAAGAATATAAAGCTTCAAGGTTAGTCATTAAGAAACTCCCAACCCTCGACCGCTTTAACCAACGAATCTTCCCACGATGAATAGTTTGGGATCTTGGAGGTTAGTAAATAATAACACTTATCCGGCTTGTAATGCTTTCCCACCAACCTTCGCTTATCCGCTGAACTCAAATAGGCCAAACGAGTATAAGGTAAGCATATACACAATCAGCTGAATGGCAAGCTTCTGGTGGATAGCAAATGGATCTGACAATCTTTCGAATAGACCCTACTGGCGCTGCTATTACGCAAACACTGATGCCGTCATCTACGTGGTTGATAGTTGTGATAGAGATCGTATTGGTACATCGCGTGAAGAGCTAGTTGCGATGTTGGAGGTGGGGGATATTCCTGTCATATCTCGTTGACCCGGCGTTGAACAAACATTCGTTGTAGGAGGAAGAATTGCGTGATGCAGCTCTGCTAGTATTTGCCAACAAGCAAGATATGCCAGGCGCCATGACACCAGCTGAAGTTTCGGAGGGGCTAGGACTGAGTCTGTTACGAAACCGCCAATGGTCCATCACCAAAACTAGCGCAATCAAAGGCGAAGGGTTGACTGAAGGGCTGGATTGGTAAGTTCGGTACGGTTCTCGTCGGAATCGCTCATACTAACTCTGCCCTGTTGGATAGGCTCGTAAATATTATTCAAGGAGGAAACAAACAATAAAGTAGCGATAAATTAAATATTGAACCTCGTAAATCTACCTGTAACCTGTACCTGTATCTTAGCTCAACTTGACGATTTTCTTGCTGATGAACAGCCCCTCGATTCGACGCCCCCATAGACCATTCACTAGGAACATTTCAAAAGCGATCAGGACAAGCACATCCATTCGGCCTTACTTGCTTGTAGACCGCCATCAACGGTGTCTACTGAATTGATTTCTAAATCAACTTCATGCAATGAAAGTGGCATTCAAGTGATCCCAAAGATATGGGGTGGTAATTTGTTCTCACCATAGTTTCATATGCTGGTAGGGAACACGACTCGGTTGATCTCGGTAGCAGCAGGTATGGCAAGGGTAGGTTGGATGCGCTTGGTTGGCTATAGAGAATATTTATTGCAAGAAATACATAATTGGTTACATATACAACTAGATACATTTATAAGGTGCTAGATAATTAGAGTACACAGGAACTGCGCATTTGGAGATATGGTATTAATGAGATGAGTATTGAAATATTTACAAATGATTTAACGGATTAAAATATGTAGCGAAGTTAGTCTAGAAACTAAACCGGAAAACATAAACAATGCAGTATACCATGTATAATGTATATACATACCCAATGGCTTAGAGAATCATTTCAGGTGCATGCCTTTCTATATCTACAAATGAACTTAAACCTCCCAGATTGCGGAGGACCGGGGAATGACAACCAGGGCTCGTCTCAGTTGAACCGCTTGCGTCGAAGGTTGAAGATCCTCACCTTCGATCCGGTCTCGACAAAGCACAACTCACTGGTCCCAAGAATGAACAGCAACTGTCGAATCTTGGGGAGCTGCTGTTTTTTGAAGTGACTTTTCAACGGGATTCGGGTCTTTTTGACATAAACCTCGTCCCCGTCCGCAGCGAATTGAAACGTGTAGAGCTAGCAGGTTGAAAATTAGCCAGGGGACTCGGTAAATTGGCATCTAACGAGCGGGGACATACCTCTCCTTCCACGACACTATATAACGCGAGTGTTCCTTGGATTGCGTCCAAGGCGGACAACTGGCATAGCTTGTTCACGGTAGCCACGGGGGATTTTTCTGCCAACGCGGAGTTCAGGTTCTTGATGCTCTCCAGGTATATCTCGGTACAGCCAGTAACAAAGTTTTCCACAACCAGCAGCAAACGCTTGTCGTTGAGTTGGTAGACGTTGACGATGTGATGGGTGGTTGGATTGAGACTTAGCGGGAGATACACGACCTTGACGTCATGTGATATTTGGTTCAAGGAGATGTTGGACAATGCGGAAGGATGCGAGCGCTGGGAAAACCCTAGCCATGGAGTAGAAAATTGGTCTTTGGCATGGAGTAGAGCAAACAAGGTGGCTGGAAAACGGGGCCGATTTAGTCAGACTATCTGGAATGGGGCAAGTGCTCAGAAGGCTTACCATCACCGTCGATATCAGAGAATTTGGCACTCTTCCTTTTGAATCCACATTTTAAAGGATTGTGAATACTTGAGAAGTTCGACAGTCGATGAGTAATAAAATCAACAAGCGCCATGCTTCGAGAATGGTATTATAGGTTTACTTTAGAAGGTAGGGAAGTTAACTGTGGGATGGTTAGTGAAGATTAATCAGTGGTGGGTTGGGCCAGCGCTGGTACGATGCTTTTATGACTTCCTTGCCATTCCCTCTGGCCATAGTACCACTCCAAAGGGTTTCACAATACGTACTAATTGTTACCTTAACATCAGGTATTGTAGATTCCAAGGTCTTGTTGCGGTGCCTTTGGACCTGTAATTCCTTGCAAACTTAATACCATGCACAGGAGCGAGTGAGATCAGATCTCGTCAATCTGTGATGATCCAAGGTTGACAAGGATAATGGAGTCGAAAGCGCGGCCCAGATTGCTAAAGGTCATGGTGCCAACCAGCTAGTCAGCAAAATATACCGTGATTCTCAAATTCGTGCAACCACAGGATTCGTATTGCAATGGGAAATGGGTGTAACAAGCAATTTCCTTAGGACTTTTTCTCACAAGCCTACATATCAGCCATCAACGTATCAGCTTGTGGTACTATTTCGCGACATGTTCCACTTGAGTCAGCCGGCCGTATTTCTACCTGCTGATGTTTTCACAAGGTTGTCAGGATACCCAAAGCCGTTGAATGGCGTATGGAGCAATCATTCATTACTCCTGCATTAGGTGTGTAAGTAACAGAGCAAGGCCATTGGCCATTCTACTCGCAAAACCTGAACAATCTTTGAATATTCCACAAGCGGCTGGAAAGAACCCTTCCCAGGTTTCTTGGCTGCCCATGTGTGTATGTCCGTATGTATGCCTGTGCTCTTGGATCGAAAAGCGCAATTTTGCCCAAGGCGCTACCCAAGTAAGGATCGGTCGCTTGTGCTAATTTAGAAATCAACCGTAGAAGGACCAATCGAGTGGTGTACTAAGACTTCTCGATATGTATTTGATCTATGGCACAAGCCTCAGAGATGCATGACCGATAAAGGCTTAACTAGCTGGAAAGCTTGGATGCTTTAGCTCGGGTACTTTGCTTAGGTCGACGAATTGGGAATTATCCGAATATGTGGGGTGATTCTCTCCAACTCGGGCAGGCGCTTGCCAAGCGCTTGATGGAGAAGATTGACCCGCCTGAATGGACCAATGGGTGCTGCGTTGTGGGTGGTGGATAATAAAATACAATTTATTATAGTGTGAAAAAAATACAATCAAAACGGTGTCTCCAGGGTATTATTAATAAGATTAACCGGATTCGTAGGAGTGCTCATTGGGTTTTTTCGGTTTTCACTAATTTTCTGGCCTTCAGGTGGTCGGAATATTCCCGGCCAACTCGGCTCTGAGGCCCGAAGGTTGGCTGAGTAACGAATTCCCAGAGGACTCGGAACCAGGAGTCATGGTAATGGATGGTATTGTAGAACTCGGGGGCAATTTCACGGATGGCTGGGAGCTTGGACCAGGCTACCTTGGTGAAGTCATGATGTTCGTTGTGGAATCCGATGTTGAGCGTCAGCTTGTTCATGCTGCCGTAGTATGAGTAGGTCTCCTGTCCATCATCCCAGGTGTAGTGCTCTTGGATGAAATGGGCAGCGGCGGGATTAATGCTGTAGCCCCACCACAACGAGAGCATCATGTAAAGAAATCCTCGGGGGCCACACACGAACCAGATGCAGATATCGGTAATGATGGTGAAGATAATGTTCACGATTTCCCAGAAAGAAGGATTCTTGCCCATGGCGGCACCACGAACCACATACATGACTGGGAAAATCAAGAGCCACAAGAACTTGAGAAATGCGTTGCCGCTGATCAATGTAACTTCCCAGTCCAAAGGAAGATCGGGATCTTTGCCTAGAACGCCCTGGAAAGTGTGATGCTCCAAGTGGTATCTACGGAAGGATTGTGCAATTGGAACTGGAATCCCGATGTTGACAAACAAACCAAGCAGACGGTTGACAAAGAGGGATTCATGAGCCAAAGCATGGCAGCATTCGTGGATGATCGACCCAAAAGCCTGAGTGAGGGTTCCTCCAACGGCGTATGAGCAAATCACCATGGTCCAGTTCCAGTCAAGAAGAACGCGCCCAAATAAGTACGCACAGAATAGATGAGCAGAGACAGTGGCAAAGGTGATCCATTTTGTGCTTTTATCAATGCCGTAGAGCTCTTCAATCTCAGGGTGCTTCTCAAGAATAGCCCGCTTACGTTTGAAATGAGGTTCGTCCAGGTCATCTTTGGCAAAGGTTTCATCAACGTACGGGATTGAACGCTCCCAGTCACCAATGTAGAGAGGGTGACGGCGATCAGCATGGGCCGACTTCTCGGGCACTTCTACGACCGGTTCTACGAATGGAGGCATGGTTCTGGTAAAAGGTTAGTGTTTCCATCCCAACAGCCCGAAGGAATACGCAAAAAGAAGGAACTTACATTAATTTCTAATTGAATAGAAACAGAAGCCAACGAAGCCAAGATACGACTCCTGAATGATTTGAGAGTTTTAAATACGGCTCAATTGATGTTTTGTGTTGGGTATATGGGTTGCAACTGAGATTCCAATTGGGATTGGAGAATATGAGTGGATCCCATTTGAGTGGGATTACTCAAAGTAGAAGTAGTCAACTTATTGTTACACGCGGGAAGAAGCCCACCCTGCTCCAATAAGATGGAAAAGCATATCAAAACTGAAACTTGAGCTTAAAAAATAGGAGAAATGCCAAATTCGTCGGGAGTTCTTTTGAGGGATCCTTTCAACTATGAGGGCTCTATGTACCTGAAAGCGGACATGTTACCTCTATGGTAATGCCACCACATTTCCAATATCGATATCAACAAATTTTGGGTGGCGGCTCTCTGGCCTATTGGTTAGACTTTAAATTGAATTATACTTGAGTCTTTGCCACATCGATTGGGTGAAATTAATGGAAACGATATATATGGGAGTTGGTGTAGTATGATATTCAAATTTGCATAACATTGCCTTGGCATTGCCATGAGTGCTCCTGCGTCTTGTACTTCTAGATTTTGAATACATAGATTATAACGATGCCTCACGTCTGATAGGCCATGAGTTAGCACAAGATTAGACTCCCAGATGTGGTCTGGATGCCCTACTGTATCTTGATTAAACCGCCTGACTGACATTTGGAAATACAGGGTGTGGCTAATATACTGTAGAGCAATGATGCAATTGATTCTGATTCTTTCAGTGAGTCGACGGAATCATAAGATTCAATCCAGTAGGATTATTGCGCTGATGGTGAGCTTCCGATGGAACCGGCATGCGGTTGGGATATGAAGTGGACACATCTTTTCGAGCGGCGTTGCAATTGGGGATATAACCTCAATGCCAGAAGGAGGCGATGTTGATGCGTGTGAGACTCCTTGTGAAAAGCTAGAGGTTATCGCAAATATGCTACAACCGCGGTTCACCTCGCTCACCACGTGATTCGGTGTCACAGACAGAACGCAATTGATTTGGGATGTATAGTTTGAACTCCATGGCTAATGGATGTTTAGAGAAACGAGATGTTTTGGACTTTGTGGATAAGCTAGTGGCCATTGCAAGTTCACGAGCAGCGGATGCTATTTGGCAATGGGTGCACACAATGTCTGACTGCCATTAATCAGTAATTGCCCTGACCTCTGGGTTCGGGTTTAACGTGTGAAACTTTACTCTGAGAGGCTTAGAGGGCGCTGGAGCATCTAAATCATTTGGTGGATCTCATCCATGGAAAGAATTGAATTGACAGATATAGTGTAGTGGTGTGCTATCCTCAGGTTTTGTTCGCAGAGGTTTCAAAGTTCTAATAGGTCCTCTGAGGAGTGATATGGACCCAACCTTCCATCTGAGCCTCAACAAGACCATGGCCAAGTCGGTTTATCCCACTTTAACATGGCTCCATGGTTGCATTGTACAAATAGAATTTTATCGGTGAGCAGTCAACAAGATCTGCAGGAAAGCAGTAAAACAGAAATTCAGCCCTATAAACAGAATCCCCAATGCTGGACCTCATTTATACCATCCCGGAAAACCAATGCTGGCCTCTACGTATTGGTTCCGTCGACTGTGACGCCCCACGCGTGAGAGCATGCCATCATATTTGTGTTAATTGCTCAAATACTACCGGATCCTCGTGTCAAAAGACCTCCTGAATATATCAGGGGACTTCCCTTGAAAGCCTGCTTGTCGATGGGCTATCTTGTAGATAATGATGGTGCATGCCAGGCAAGTGTGATTTAAATTACGGTATGATGCGTTATGTTGCCTATGTGCCTAATCAAGCATCTATTTTATCCACGTAATCGTTTGTCTTGGTGCTAGAAGTGTTTGTAAATCCAAACCAATGCGGATTCTCCGATAGACAAAGGTCAGTTTACTTGCCACTGAAACCATTTCCAAGCTCATGTTACCAGTGAAGTTTTAGCTGCTATATGGTACAGTCAGGCTACTTGCAACCTAAATGGGCGACTCTTGTCAACTGCCTGCTAATTACACATCCCCCAAAATTATCCTCCGAATGCGATCAAACAACCAACACGCATGGCAACCCTGGGATGTGGCATGAGGCTGGAGTCAGCAAGGGGTCATATAGTCCATCCAAACCAGCATTCAGTGCCCTCAAATGAGCCAATCTTGCAGATACCGGTGTTTGTATCGACATCGACCACAATTTCGCTAGTTTGATGAATAAACCCGGAGGTGAGATCATTCAGAGAGGATTATGCGTAAAATATGGGAGGTGCAGATTTGCTGACCTTGTAGGTTGCATACCTGATTCCTCCCTCTTCACTGCAGTACTCAGTACTATAAGTAGTCCAAGGAACTCGGGTGGTGAGGTTTCATGCTGAAAAACCATATTATATTGTAGCTTTACACTAGGTTTTTGATCTGACCAATTCCCTTGAAGTGTTCATCCACAAACATTTTAAAATAACACTGTTGCTCACCTTGTTTGCATTGATTGCTCGATCAATCTCATTCTCGATATACCTGCTTTGATACGCGTAGATCGGTCAATATACTGCTTCACTAATCGGTCAATTGCGTCAAGGAAATTACGTTCCACGTTGTTTAAATATCCCTTGCTGTCGAATAGAGATCAGTAGGAAAAATGCCTGAGCGATCTTTGACCGAGATAACCTCTTCCACGAATTGTTCGATTAGCAGAGAACCCGAGCTCGTTCTGTACATGAACGAGGAGGACTCGGATGAAGAAGTAGACGAAGAGATCATCTTTTCCGATTCCATGCCCAGGGTCAGACTTACGTCCAAGCCGACGAAGGACGTTCCCCCAGAAAGCACATCCCCAGCTGCCAACATATCTCAGGAGTCAGTTGCAGTCAACCTAGAGATACTCGGAAAGTTCCTTCGAAATAGTTATAAGGATGAGAAGCCAACAGTAATAACCTACCGTAACAGCCGAAGTCTGGATGGATTCAAGAAGGTTTGCTTACCACTTCAAAATCCATGCGAAGCTGTCATCCCAACATTCCTTTTGCTAGATCGCTACTCAAAGCATGTACAATCCTCGCTTTGATTTCTTCTCTCAAGGTATTGGCCGGGTGCGAGGAGAAACCTTGGCAGACTTGGGCTCCGAAAAACGACCGTTATCAGATCTGCTGGCTGCTGAGAATTTCTGGCTAGATGTCACAAATCCCACAGATTCGGAATTAAAATGGCTAGGAGAGGTGAGTAGCGTAGGGCCTGGGATTATCTAGAAAAGTTAATAAGCCTCCTTGATGTAGCTCTTCACTATTCACCCTCTCACAGTCGAAGATATCCAAACACAAGAGATTCGCGAGAAGTGTGAGTCCTTTCGGAACTACTACTTCGTCAGTATACAGACCTTTGAGAACGATGCGAACGAGATCTGCTACTCGAAGATCGAGGAGCCCTTCAGCATATACAGTATAGTGATGGCGACCTCGATCTTGACGGTACTCTTCAATGTTCCTAATGCCAACCAATACTCCAAACTAATCCTATTTCCTTAAGATTCACTTCAAACCGAGCAGTCACCCAGAGACTGTGATTCGTCGCTTCAACGAATTGAAGGGCCATGTCGAATTTACCCCAGGTATCTTTGGACTCCATTCGTTCCTTTGAGGATGAAATCTGACCCAGGAATATCGTTTCAGATTGGATCAATTACGCCATTATGGACGCTGTGGTGGACGATTTCATTCTTCTGGGTAAGAGACTGGAGGCCGAGGCGGACTCCATGGACGAGCTGGTGTTTGATCAGCGGGAGTCGGACGAGACAGGTTTATTGCGGCAAATTGGAGTTGCTCGCAAAGTTCTATCTGGATTTCTACGTGTTTTGAAGCCCAAGGCATATGTGATACGCTCCGTTCAGAAACGGGTTGAGGCTTTGAAAGCCGGGACAAACGGGCTAGAGATTTCCCTCTACCTAGGCGATATTCAAGGTAAAGTCTGATGGTCTTAAGTTGAGCTATCGTTCCTCTAATCCCTTAGTTTTCGTAGATCATATTCTGACAACGATCCAAAGCGCCGCTCATTTTGAAAAGATCCTCTCTCGTGCACATGCCAATCATCTGGCCCAAATATCCATTGAGATTACTCAAACTAGTAATAAGCTCAACCAGGTGGTGACCAAGCTCAGTGTCATTGCCACAATGATTGTCCCATTGAACCTTATAACCGGCTTATGGGGAATGAACGTTCGTGTACCAGGAGGCGAAGAGCCGAATCTAGTATGGTTTCTTTCGATTGTAGGGTTCATGTTGGTTTACTTCATTCTTAGCGGGTGGTATTTCCGGAGTCAAAAGATCATTTAGTGGTATAGGATACCTCTAACTGCTCTCAACAGTCGACTGGCACATTAGCATACACTTAAACCTTATTCACCCACCTCGTCCCCACATCCAAAACCAACTGTCTTCAATAATTTAGTGCCTAATCCTTCATAGAGGCTCAAGTCGCTTCAGATGGCTACTCTTCATTGATGGATACGTGCAGAAAACCACATGTTTTGATTAGATGCCCTTGGTACATTTTGTGGTGAATATTGGTTTTTGGCTAGTTGTGTTCAGAGAAATCTTGGGCTTCTTGTTTCTCCCGTGAGCATTCACCTTACTTCACGATTAATATTGATTTGAAATAGCCTTTCAAACATACTGTACTTGTATTCATTAAGCTAATATAGACCATGACGTCTATTGCAAGGCTATCTTTTCCGGTATTTATCCTATAGTAACTCAGTCGCAGATACCATAAATGCAGAGTAGCCTTTTGGCTGATTATTAATCAAGTGTATGTAGCAAGATTATGTGCGTTAATGATTATCTTCAACATTGCTGGAACCTCCCCCATAGCATTCATTCGGAAACTGGTATTCCAAGGGCTGTGTATCAGATTAAAAAACATATCAAATACAAGACATCCATATAGCGTGTGATTGGAACAGCCCGTAATTAGGAGCTTGGTAGCTCATCTGTGGTGTTTCTGTGGTATTCTGAATGGTCCACTCTGAACGACTATGACATCTCTGACAAATATGGATGTCTTCACAGTCTAGTAAGCCGGAACAAAATGCCCGTCGATAGGCCTAATACTCAAAATATCCTACTTGAAATAACATATTTAAAGCAACCGGGACGGCCTTGGAAGGGGGAGACAATTACGTCAGAATTGATCAAATGAAATTCGATCGTCTTGAATGATGAACCAGGCCAGAAGCTTATGTAATTTACAGTCAACATGATCATAAAATATCCATTTGTATCTAGACTTTGTTCAACCGCAGGCAACCCTTCTTTCACTCTTAAATACTTGTGAATTTCGTTTGTCGTGAAGGACTTGCCTTGATTCAATGGAGAAGAATTTTATTATAATATTTGACCTGACGCCACAGCGAATAATACTCTACGTCTCTGACAGCGTTACCGATGTCCTTGGCTACACCCCGGATGAGCTGATTGGAAAAACTGGTCTCTACATCATACCGGAAGACCATATTTCCGGAACCAATACCTTTATAGCTTATCAGGAAATCAGCGACTCCTTGGCAACAGTCCTGTTTTGCACTGCGCGTAAGAAGGACTCTAAGGTTATACCGATCGAATGTGTGGCTAGCTGCTGCTACAACATGATAACGGCCACAATAGTCGAGGGTGAGCTCAACAACTCAAAATCGAAAGGTAAGTTAATAGTTGTATCGACCTCACCTTAGACTAGTTATTAAAGTTCTTGAACTTGACCAACAGACCGAGTAGCAGCCGCAGATAACATTGTCTATATCGACAAGAATCCCAACTGCATACATAAAGTAAGCAATTACTATCATTGTTTCCTTAGAATAACTATTGCTAACTTGTTGAAAGGTTGATGGTCCTCAATTATTACGTCTTCATAAGTCGCAACTGCCTTCAACGCCTATCCAATTTGAACCAAGAGTATGCATGGTACTGAATCGCTTCACACGAAAATTGACCATCATGTATTGCTCGATTCCAGCCTCGTTTGTCTTGGGGATGAATTCTAAGAAATGTACCGGAACATCCTTTATCTCCTATATTCATCAGGAGGATTTAAGCGCCACGATTAATGAGCTCGATCGTGTAAAATCCACAGCATGCATTGGGCAAGTTGATCTACGATTTCTATCTCCTGAACTCGGAACCATCAACGTATCTGTCGTTGTCTCCGCTTCATGTGACGGCCTTATCGCTATTCTGCGCAGGAGCGAGTAAGCGGGCATCGAACCAGGTCGCGCAACATATACCAATGTGAACTCCTGCAAGTTTATTACTCTGGATTACTGACAAACTACCATGTGGTGAAGGGGAGAAGACCAACTAGTGCTCACTGTTTTACTTGAACATTTTTTCACAGACATATATATAATTTATTCGATGGTCGGCGCTTACCTAGTTGACTTCATCTCCTTGGAATGGAAGCTGTAAATAACCTTCTGACGTTTAATCCTTCATTCTATCTAAGTGCTAGTCTCATACATATCACTTTTTATTGAAACGAGTAGCCTTCTACCAATGCATGAAGCCGGCCAGAATCGGAATTTCTAGCTACAGAATAAAGCATTTTCTGGTAATTGGGTAGAAGTCAACGCAGTATATTACCAGATATGGTTAAGCAATATTTTGATTCATTGCTAGGCTACAACGAATCTCCAACTAATGCTCCTCCCTGGCAATGTCTAGATTGGGCTTACAAGGCAAAACAGCACTAGAGCCCGGCATGAATTTCTCCCCTGCATATTTCATTCATTAGGACTAATTATTCTATTATCTGAACCTTCAGTCTTTGGCATGTTTCTCAGATACCTGAGACCTACAAACCATGCGACGATAGGATAGCATGATTCGGAAATTTATCACGAATAGGTTCGAAACATGATTTGTGTTGAAATCTACATTTAACAATCACGTGCGACGTTGAACAATTTGCAGATGTAGGCCTCTTTGGAAGCAAGGAGTACGGGTGTGAGTAGATGTTTGTTTCTAATAGTGGACTTAAAGGGGATTATAGGGTTGATTTTTCTGGAAGCTCTGTAAAAAGATGTACCGGATTGATTCCATACTCGACCTCTCGGGGGAGAGCCACTTAAACTCGCATCAACATTCTACCAGAGAATGCTGAGGACCGCACACCACTAATATGCCCAAGTTTTAAGGGTTTACCTTGCTGAACTCTTGCTCTGTTAAAATCTAAGTACACTAGACCAGTAGCAGACAACAAGCGGAGACCGCAACCTTCACAATTAAGACAAATATAGTAGTTACAGAGCTGACAGCCAAGCAGACGTGTGAATATTGGTGCCATACTGAGATCATAACAGGGACTAGGTGCCAACAACGTTGGGGTTCTCAGACGATGTATCAGCTCTTAAGCAAAAATGAGAGGGACTAGGTTAAGTGCTTGCCCAGTCTTCATAATTAGTCGTTTATATTGATAGATTCAACCAAGTTAGGATTTAGAAATAGAATTAACGCTAATACTGGCTGCAGATCTTCAGGTTAAATAGTTTTCATTGATTGGTTCAAACCCATTATGTTATTAAGGATTCCCAGTACCTTGACCAATTTAAATAATGGTGAGCGAATACTTCCCACAGACTTCGGAAGTAAAGCTTGTTTTGTAAATGATAATGACTAATACGCTTGACTTGAATAAGCGGATACGCAACCTTAGAAGTATAGCAGTCAGGAATATATCCTTCGACTGTGAATATAGCTCTTCCTCAAATGCACATAACCCACAAGATGAGAATGCTGTGATATCCGAAGCGCAAATGGAAGATTCTGCGCATAATGAAGCGGTCGAGCTCCACCTAGAGAACCACAGCCCCAAAGATAACTGTTTTCAACTACTCGATACTTTTCTCACTTTACACGAAAACGAAGATGGTACAAAATGATCATCTTACTGCTTACTGCACTGCGATTGGAACTAATTTCACTCGCATAAATAGCACCCTCATTCTATACCAGCGACATTTGCTCTGACTCACTGGTAACCTCCTCTGAAAGATTGGATCATCATTTGGATATGAGACTTATTTCACCTGATTTACTGTAGAATCCTTCCTTTGGCCCGCTTGACTCGTCTAATTTGCCATCGTGGGTGAACAGTAAAAGCTTTTATATCCTTTACGAAAACTCTCGTCAATACTCGCCACTATAAATTAGCTCTATATTTTCCTTAACGCTGTTGCTACCTCTGGTTGTTAAGATATGGAATGAAGAGGAGGGGACCCCAAGATTGTTGCTGCAGTGGACTGTTGACCTGAGATGCTTAAACTTCATTAGCTCGAAGGTACCTGGATATATAGACAAAACGTAGCCTTCGTATCACAAAGTTCTAACCGAAACGAAGCTATACGATTACCCTATCCCATTCCGTCCGAACACAGTACTCTTCGAGTTTTCCGATGGGTTTTATACATCGCGAAATATGACAAGGGTAGATGCGCCATAGACCTGCCTTCGCCTTTGCGCGATACTAAACTATACCTGGTATAGGAAGAGACAAAATTGAACGGAGGCTATCCTATGTCTTCATCTATATCACTGGATAAGGTTTGCACCACTCTTGTGTTAACTTGAAGGCAGAACTGTGAGTAAATATCATCCCTTGACAATTACTTAGGAAAAGCAATCATACAATGATGAAGCAATAGTGAGGTATGCGCTGTCCCATTTTCAATTTTGGGTTAAACACTGATGTGACGAGATTCTCTGTAGGTTGGTAAGCCTTCAAAACACGCTTTTGGATCACAAGAAATCATTGCTCTCGGTAGCGAAAGATGCGGACAACTTGTTATCAAGAAAAAACTTGAGACTGGCAATTGTACGAACATCATCTTGCATATGAGCCGTCACCACATGTGCTAAGTCCTTCGATCCATAGAAACGCCAGTCTTCCAAGGCCAAAGCAAAGCTTCAGCATGCCGAGGAGCAGTTGAAAATCAAATCGATCCAACTAGAGTGCTGTATGAGTCATTCAACTTACGCCAGAATACTAATGTCACTGAAAGCTAATGAAACTTTGAATTTAGGTCGCCATTTTGTTGATAGTTTTCGAGACAAGAACAAGCAGCGACAGTTGGATCTCGAGGAAGCGAACGCGCGATGCTCGACAGGGAAGCTGTACCTGGCCGAGAGTCGGAAAAATCTGATTCAGAACAAGTATGGCACAGCCTTTGGGTATATCACCAATTGCATTTCCTGATCATCTCCCTCAGAGCTATATTGGAAAGCACGAAGCAACTCACCATTCAATTGAAATGCGAGATGATATACGAACTCCAGAACATCTATCCGATAGAGCCGGTCAGTATCCTCAACACCCTTTATAAGCTTCATCTCCATGCTAAGCATTTTCACATACACAGTCTCCAATCGACCCTTCAATATATCAAATTCTTGGAATCACGTTGCCAAACTCAGTCTATACTGGTAATGACAGGCCCACCCTTCACTCTGCCTCCATGACACTAACATCAACTGTAGGCCACGACGAGGATATGATTGCAACTGCTCTTGGGTTCACAGCGCATGTGGTCCAACTAATGGCAGGTTATATGGACGTTCCTTTGCGCTACCCAATAAAAAACAAATCCTCGAGAGCCACCATTTTTGACCCAGTTTCTAGACTACAAGGCTCCTATGAGTATGTACGGTCTGATTGATATTGAGCTCGCCTATCTCTTACCCTCCGCTAGATTCCCATTATATTCCAAGGGCGAAGACCGTTCCAGGTTCGAATATGGCGTTTTTCTTTTGAACAAAAACATTGAACAGGTACGTTCACCGTCATTGGCTTCCTGAGATCGTCAGTATCGACTAATCGTCAACCTCACATCAGCTTCTGTACGCTGAAAGACTCACAGTATTGGACCTGAGAAATACTCTGCCAAATCTAAAGTGGCTAATTCAAACATACCTATACCGTCACCATATTGGAATGGAAATGCCATACGAGAGTTAATTGCCTGCTGTAATAAAGCTCCATATATTTCCGCACTGAGCACTGCGGGAGACGGTGTATACTATACTACCCGTGACTGGTGGCTAGGGGCCATTGAAGAACAAGCCTTCGGTAATACGTGAACTTACAAAAAAGCCATGTGGGAAACTAGGGATTTATTGATCAGATTAACCAACAGAATTGTGTAGTATACAGTTTTGGATGGGAGGAGTATTAAACATCGCCCGGGTCAGTGATGCTTCAAGGCTATTAAGAGAAATATTTTGGTGCAATAAACAAGGCGCTGGCCTCAACCAAGACGTTACCTTTCATGTCTTTGACTTGGGCCTCAACCCAACCTTTACGTCCCTCCACTTTAGTAACTCTAGCGTTGATTGATACGAATTGATCAGCAAGAACTGGTTTCCGATAGTTGATATTGAGATTGGCGGTCACTCCATTTTTGCCAGGCATCGAAGGGAACACGGTGGCAGCTAAGCCTTCGTCGAGCAGAGTGGCAAGCAGGCCACCATGGATAATGCCCTTGTGGCCACATAGAGCCTTACCCAGGTGAGTCACGATGACAAGGGAGTTCTCTTTGTCATTGCGAAAGATCACCGGATCCAAGGCGAGTTTATCCTTTCCCTTCAGAGTATATCTGGTGAGGCTGGTGGTGGAGATAGTTTTCGGCTTTGTAGAGTTGAATTCAACGCAAGTATGTTCAGGGGATTCTCTTAATCTTTTAACAATATCCAAATTCTCCCGCTGCTGCTCCAGAGAGATAACATGTGTTTCCTCTTCTTGGTTCAATGTTAGAGAATCGAAATCCTTAAGAGCTGAGTGTTTAGGTAGCAGAGTGTCGTTGGTAGTAGCGTACATGGTGATACCGGCACCAGCAAGACCGGCAGTTAAAGCCACAGCACCGAGAGCTTTGGCACCAGTACCTTTAGGTTGGCTAGCGCTTGTGGTCGCACTGTAGAGGCGGTGCCCGTAGCAGCCAGCATTCCTAGAAAATCCTCTTGATACTAAACGATGAAACATGGTCGAAAGCTAGTAGAAAAGTCTGACAAATTCCGCGTGATAGATGATATCTGCATTTATATTTACTTCACTTGCGGTGGTTTTCTGAGAAATGGACAATTTCCTGACTAAGCGTAATTAGAACTTTTTCCTTACTGGCACATCACAATTCAATTATTTTAGATAAGCGATAGCTCGATTTGATATTTGTCTTACCAGTTCATCGTCTTGAGCACTCGGCGGATGGTCATTTTATCGAATTCACATACTTCATGAAGTCTGCTCATGGAATACATGAGCTATCCAAGATGATTGGTCGAGGTCCCCTCCTAATCGACGAACATACCCATGTGACGACTGTCTATGACAGCACCAAGGATTCCATTGGATAGGAAACGAACAAATTCCCACAACTGCGGACTTTAAGAACGAGGGACAGGTTTAACTAATTCGATTTCGCAATCTTTCCTGAAATTTAGATCAAGCGATAGTGTGTCAACCACTTGCATGCTATATAGGCCTAAGCTTCCTAGCCGTTGGGTCTTTAGCCACATAGACCGCAAATGTCCCATATGGGCACAACCGTTGCTACTTGATACTAGGCACAGTGTGTTTCCATGATTTCATTGCAATGGTAATCAAGCAGCTAGTGTATACTACAAAACATCCCTATTTGTCACAGTGTGGGACACTGGCAACATTATGCTAAGGATCAGGACAGCCCTTGCTGAAATACATATTATACCAGATTTCAACCATCCATTGATTAAATATTTCATATCCATAGCAGAAACCAAGACATTACTAACTCTAGATTGATTTCACCATGGGGCTGACTCTATAGAGGTGAACCAGAACACTTGGCACACAGCGCTCGCTCCCTTCATCTTACGGCGTGCAGCTGGTCAAGGCGGCCAAAGCAGTGGACATCTATCATTGTTTGCATGCCCCGGGTGGTGGAACTGCAGATAGTGGCAAGGATCGGAGCGCTCTGCGAATACCTTCTATCTACAGAGATGAACCAATTCTTGCATCATCGTGTCAAGAGCTACTCCTGGCGCATGCGGTTTATCGGAGGGCTATGTTATTTGGTGTTAAACTCCATGCACTCACTTTTCATATGCGCATCAAGAGGCCACGCTGGTGTAAGAAATTTCTAGTCCTCTTTCCGCTACACTAGATTAAATCGAATGCGACATCCAACCACAATTCCGTATGAATCTCAAAAGGTTGTGTGGATGACTCATCGGATGGAAATTCTTGATGGAATCGTTCAGAACAATAATACTAGAGTTCGCTGGGATAGGGATAGATTATCGTTAGTTCTACAAATCAATTCATTCCAACATGCCCCCTCCTCCGAAGCATCTGTGTTGCGACCAATGTAACGTGCCCTTAAGAGAATTTTTTGCAAGGATACAGCAAATGAAAGCACTCTTGCTCCAGAGACAAAGCATATTCGTGGCCGGGCGTAGCCATTCAACCCGGTGAGAAATTTCCACGATTCCAGCCAACAAAGTCTGCGGATATCGGGTATTTTGTAGAATGGCTAATCGTACACGAATATTACATATGATAATCTACTAATAGCTTGCGTGGCTTACGTGGCTTGCACTTTGATCACAAAGTCAGCAATACACCGCCGCTGGTATAGTGATGCATTAAAGATAGTCTTAGTGCTGCATACTCTGGTCAGCTCTTTCACCCTACTCATCATGACCGCTGAGACATGTGATGATCATGAACGCTTTGCTGTATCAAAGTATGATTTAAGCGTTGATTCATACTGTGCATAACTCGACACCCAGGATGTTCCATACCCTTGTTTACAACTAGCGGATTGCATTCTTCCCCAATTTACCCAGCCATGCAGGAAACCAGAATTCCACATCGAACAAAATTGACATTTTAAGCAGAATATCAAATACTGTCTATCTTGGTACTCTCGAGAAGCCCAGCACAATGTATGGCTCATTCCATCTCCCGACAGTGCTACAAACGGCACCGTAGAGCTGAAGAACCAAACGGGAATGGGTGCTGAGAAGGATGGGTTTGGGGATATGCATGCGCGTGCATCCTTATGCAAACGCACCACCAGAGTCACCCATATATGCCGTCATGGTGAAATAAAATGTGCGAAGCATGGCGGCTGGATCTGAGGCGGCAATATCAGCGGCAATGACTTGGCAAAACACATCATGGTCTGTGCCTACGCAATCACCATCTGAGGGAGTGTTCTGGATGACCGTGGAGCAAGCACCAGATTACCTCCATTGATGTCAACACCGACAAACCAGAAATACAATGAATCTGCGAGACTGCTGTCAACCGCGGTCTCGCTAAGTTGAGGCAATCATCAACAATGATTAAACCAAGTATAGCGAAACCCTAGAATTGTCTCGGCAGCGCTTAAACTAAAGCAAGAAACCATCCTCAATAATTGGGGGCTCAAGTGATGGTTGAACTAAAACCCGCAACTTGAGGCTAGCTAAAATTCGGCGATTTGGTGCACATCACTCCATTCCGCCAGGAGCCCTGATGGATGCCGAATCAGAACCTATACTCGCTGAGTGCTATCCCCATCAGCATCAGTCAACATGATGTGCCCGCCAAAGGAAACAGCGTCGTTGCTACATGGTGGAATAGGGTTACATGAATACCAAAATGGTCGCTCTATGATATGTCCCGAAACGATTGCTCGTCACAGCCATGATAGATTGCTCATGGTGATTGGCAAGATGCTAATTTCACTTGATTTGGATGAATGGATCAAATAGCAAATAATCAGTACAGGATCAGAATAATTGATTTTGCATGAAACCCTCAAAGCCCCAAAATGACGATTCTTATCAAATCAATGTGTCGAGTTGACAGAAACTTCACATCGACTGCGACGTGATTTGTGGGCGGTCACTGGACCCTGGTAAGAACTAGGTTTGTTGGTTGAGTGTCCCACATTTCATTGATGGATAGCATCCCTAGCGATGATAATGATATGGTGCCGCCTCTGTACACAACCCGCGGGCAAGGGATTGAGCGAAAGCACGCTACAGAGGCTCAAGTGTGCCACCATTGGCCAACCGTACATGAAAGCTCAGTGGTTTTCAGCCCAGCATAACCTCAACAACGTCCCAGCCACTCGCGCCCCACGTCGCACTTTGCTGAGGCAGCGGTGTGCTGGAATTGCGGGCACGGTAGCCGTAGTGGACATTCCCCCCAACCTCGACATATGTAGCCTGTGCGAATGCGGCTGTAGAGCCGCAATTAGGGCATTCGCAGTTATGATTGAAGTTAATCAATCCCAATTCTACGGATCCGGCGCTGTAAGCGTTGCTAGGATCTGGGATGGAGTTCGAATTTCCATCATGGCGTCAGATTGGCTGAACAGCAGCGGTTGATATCTGCGATTGCCATCCACCAGCCAGAGAACGCTGAAAAGGCTCAGGCTTACCATATTAGGGCGCGCTGGAATTAGGGAAAATGGAATCAGAATTCACTCACTTAGTTCTGGATTTCCTTTTTTTCATGGCCCCATTCTGCGTTCCATTCCAGATGGTGATCGTTTCGTCGCAGTTTGATTGCTTTCATCTGACCCATAATCTGCCTGAATTCATCCAGCGCCCAATTGGGTATGATCAGAGCGGATTGGGTTTCCATGCGTCCACTAGCGATAGTCTGCGGTAGTGAGACAGCGACTCAAATGAGAGTCTGTTATAAGTAGCGGGCCGCCATTCTCAATATCATCATCTCTGTACAGAATAGCGATAAATCCCTATCTATATTTCTCGCTTGATCTCTAAGATTCCTCACCCATATCCAATCCAATATCTTTATATCTCCCTTTCAAACCATGTTCCGTGTTCACAACAAAACAACCACCTCAGTCCATCAAACCTCCCCCGCCAAGAGACAAACTGCCGTCGAGGGCTTGATAGGTATGTCTCCTCTGTGCACCACTTTCTGTCGAGCCTCCACTAACCCACCTCTCTAACAGACGCTGCCTCTATCATCGTTGATTCGATTTGGCCCCAAGGAAACCAACCTCACGACGCTGGTGTTCTCCCCCTCAAAGACTTTATCCGGGAGACAATTCGTCGCTCTAAAAGCACCTTCTCTGTGCTTCAGGTTGCGCTTCTTTACCTCGTTCGGATCAAAGTTCCCCTAACAAAGTACGTCAGCACCGAGTCTGGCCCTGACTTTACGAAATGCGACCGCAGGATGTTCATTGCCGCCTTGATACTGGCCTCGAAGTTTTTGCAGGATAAAAACTACATGAACCGTGCATGGGCGAAAATCATGGGTGTTAAAGTATCGGAGATCAATCATATCGAGCAGATATTCTTGCAGCTGATCGATTACCAACTCTTTGTCCCTGTCTCTGCATTCAATAGATGGTCATCCCTATTATTGAGTTATGCCAGCAGACCGAACAAATCCGCCCCCCTTCCCTTGGCCACCCACCTCGCTGTCCCTCTAGCCACCACCAAGCCCGTGTACGAACCCCGCCGCTCTGGCCGATTCTGCCCATATCCATCGCCTGTTAATACACCTAGCTCTAATATTCACCGAAGATTTTCCGTTGATTCTCAAGAGATCATCACGCCACAGGAATCACCCATCTCTCACATTCGCTCTCCAGTCAACCAAAAACCCATTAATCCGTTATCTATTGCATTTATCGTCAACCCTACTGAGGAAGATATCCCCGTATCTGCTTCGATGAAGGGGGTGTTCTAAGCAACATCAAATTCTCATTATAGAAGCCCGTATATGCTTTTATCTGGGCACCCTTCTGTCATGTTCGCCAGTATCATTCTTCGATGGCCCTCCGCAGGGCAACTCATGTACACATAATATTGAAAACCCACCAACGAACGTTAGCAAAAAAGGTCAACCGCTCTGTACATACCAATAGACCTCACAAAATCATCCACGGATAGTTCAATAAAGCAACAACCAGAGTCCCCAAAACATAGCCTCTGAACGACCTCTTTCGTCAGCATCGTCCACTTTTGTCCATGCCATCCCCGAATCCATTCCGCTTGTTTGGAGTTTGAATATTTTCCCATCCCTAGCAAACAACAAGCGCACTTGCGAGCATAGCGCTGCTGGGCTCGCGGATGTGTACCACAACCAACAGATCTTGTCTATCTGCTATTCTGGTGGAAAATGGAACGTTCGTGCAGTGCATGTGGGCCGAAAAACAAACGGCTATTTAGGTCACCTGAAAAATGGAATTACTAATAGCCTGATAGAAAACGAATCTGATGCACTCTGAGCGCATCTCGTGAGGAAATCATCAGAGCTCTTATCGTTTGGGCCAGAGAGGACGGAACCACTGTGGGAAGATGCTGGCGGCCAGCTTCCAAACATTCGAGCTTGAGCCTCAGGCGGATATTCCTCCATTCACAGATCAATTACTAGAGAGTCGCACAAGATGCAAAGCCATGAGCTTCTTGTCCGTCATGAGTCATTCGGGTGTCATCGCCAGCATGCAACTGTATAAATTAATTCGTCTTATTTCGGAATGCTAGAAAGTTGCCACGGTTCGACATCTTGCATCTGAGCCTATCGATGAAAATGAAGATATCCCAGGATCAGATGCACCATTCTAGCATATACTCCACTGCCTGTACTGCTGAATGATCCCCACCGTCCAATCACCGGTAATGTAGCTATTTATACTGTAATATATGTATGGAGCACTGTGTCTGACGGTTGCTATGGCTTGTTTGAATTCACGTGCTTCGCTAGGGAATACTTGGCATGCAAGTTTCCATTTCAATTTGGCCGTGATCTATATGGGATTATCAGAACGAGTTTTGGGGATGGCAGTGTCAATTTTTGAGAACACTAGTCCTGGCTTGGATGTGCCCATGGTGGCTCATCCTGTGTTGTTTCTACCTCAGAGTAGTGATTGTTGACAACAGTTGGCCAGTTCTGAGCATCCAGTGACCTCCCCCCAGTTGCCCTATGTACGTCTCCAAACAAAGCATTGTTAAATGTGTCTGGAGAATCCTATTTGTTCAGAGGCAAGATTGACGATGCGTACCGTCTTACTCGATATTCGAGTTTTGTGATCGCATATCAGGGTTAACTTATCTAAACTTTAAACCCATTTCCCAGACGAGCCAGTCTTGATTAATTTAATTCTGGAATTTTCTATCATGCAATGATTTCTCAAGTCTGCATTAACAAATCCCTTATTTTTAATTCCATTTGGATGAAATTTCTCATTTCCACCTTTCACTTTACTCCATGTCTTCACGCTCGTCAAGTCCCGATGAAGCTCTCGAAGCTAGAATTGCCGAATTAAGAAATCGCCCCGATCACCATGTAACCCACCACACCCAAGAAGCTTCCGAATCAGAGGAAACGCGAGACCCTTCAGACGAAAAAGATCTGTCTGAAAATGAGCAGTCAGATATCCCACCCAATACCACGCTAGATCAGAAAGATCCGACTCAGTTGAAGGAGGCTGATGCCTGGCAACCGGTCTGGGATGACAATAGCAGATGTTATTACTACTGGAACTCTGTTACAAATGAGACCACCTGGGATTTGCCTCCCAGACTAAAGGTCGATCCATCCAACAGTTACTACTCTCATTATGGGTATAATTACTCAGGATACGGTGCCAATGCATACGCCAATCCTTTGGATTCCTTACTTGACAAAGCCGACCAAGTTAAAGAGCGGTTGGATGAAAAAAAGCGTAAAGCAACATCGTATGAGCAAGAGGGGGACGTCAGCGAACAGGGTGCTTATCAGGACAAATATCATTACCCCGCCAGCGCCGCCAACCCCCAGGTTGATGCCTTTGGAGGTCAGTCCGACGAATACAAAGTGTCTGGGTTCTTCAACTCCCAAACCGGGCGTTTCCAAGCTGACTTGTCACAAAACCCTGAGAAATACGGACAAGAAAACATAGCAATCCGGCAATGCAACTATTATTTCGACTACGAGTCATACGCACAGGAAAGAGGGATGAGATTGCAGGCGGGTGGAAATAACAAGCAACATGTACGACTGACCAAGAAGGAATTGGCAGCCATCAAGGAGCGAAAGAAGAAGAAGAAGGAGGCTGCGAAGCGAAAGTGGTTGTTGCAAGATTAAACCGAGTCGAATACGTCTCATATCTCTTTCTCTCTTGTAAATTGGAGGTCTTCTCAAATGAAACGCGGTCATACACTTGATAAGATCATTCTCAACCATGTTTCTATGAACTACTCTGTCGGATATAGATTAAGCCCTAAAAATTGGTAGCAATCCTCTCAATTCAATAACCAAAATCCAAGATACATAACTATAAAAGCAACTTGATGACAGCAACAACTGTTCGAGATAATCTTAAGAGACCGAAGAAACCGAATGTATGTTGGGTACACATTTGATTTCTATTTGTATTATCTATGGTTACTCAACATCGTTAAGGTCTGGGAGAAAAGCGCAGTTTGTGGTGCATCTATGCATACACTTATTGCTCTTGGGGTAAATAAATTACGATTTGACCGGGTTCCAACTGTGAGGCTAAGCTGATCATGAATGGATCAGTATTTGAAATGTTCCTTTTTATGAAATTCACTTGAATATTAAAATATCATTACATTTATATATAGCATGTTACGAATGCCTAGTATTACTAGAGTGAAGTTCAAATCAAAGAATTGTAAAAATTGTTGAGTACCTTTAAGATACAATCATTGACTTCCATTCATTCGTGGGCAATGTCAAGTAGACAGTTTAAGCTTGAGTTCTACTTCGCATACTGCCAAAAAGTGTGTACTGCTTGACACTTTTGATGCCAGTGGTTAGATTTAATTTTTGCCGCGTAGTTGAGAGATTCTAAAGTTGCCAACATGCCTGATATTCGGATCTCGTTATTTACTGCTTAACGTATGGTATTCACATGTTTATTTGATATTTCCGCTAGAGATTTTGTGCAATATGCAAGTATTCATTCCGAAAATTACTAGTCCATCGCCTGGTTATCTATACTTGTGCTCCTTGAACAATGGATATCATAAAGACTGTTGAGATACTGACTTGACAATTCAACATTTTGATGGCATATAAATATATTGTTTTCGTAGTAAGTGATTAGCCCAGGTATTTGAATTACTTATGTCTCATGGAAAGGATATATGAAGTCTAAGTGAAGTGAATGAATTCTCTCAAGTATACACTTCACAATAGTATTTTATTTTTGTCAAAACTGCTGCAGAAAACTTTACTTATAGTGCCTTCACTGAAGGTGCTCTTGGCAGATATTAGCTTCTTGAAGCTGTTGTAAGAGTCTTGGAGACATTGGAAGTGGCTGGGAGAACAAGTAGATTATGTGGTTTTCACTTAATGATCTATTGAATATAAAAGTAGTATTTATACTTCTACATGGTCTTGGCATAACAAGCACGTAGAGTGGGCTTAGGAAGGTCTCAAGAGCATGTGCGCAAAGTATGGGGCTGTTTGGACAACTTATCTAATTTTCATGTTCTGGGTACCTGATATTTTAGTGAAAATATTCTAAGTACGACCAACAAGGAACTTGGTCAGTATTCTATAAGATTTGTAGGTAATGCTCTAAGTGACTAAGTTAGGTGAACAACTAGGTGGAATTACAAATTTTTACAACAGAAGCATTGTGATCAAATAATGAGTGTGGTTTGGAGTAGTAATAATTTAAACATCTGAAAGCAAACCTTACTAGCTTTGTGTTTGTTTTCCCAGACCATGTAAAGGTACAAATACTACTTTACAACTGTTATATCATAAAGTGAAAGTCACATAATCTACTTGGTCTCCCAGTCACTTCTAAAATTTCCAAGACTCTTGCAACAGATCATGAGCCCCAGGCAGTCACCCTCTAAAATGTCTACTACTGCTATTACTGGAACTTCCTCCTCTGCTGAAAAGTTGGCAGGATTAACTGCTGTAAGAGTCTTGGAGATTTTGGGAGTGACTGGGAGACCAAGTTGATTATATGGTTTTCACTTTATGATATATTGATTTTAAAGTAGTATTTGTGCTTTTTCATTTTCTTGGCAAAACAACCACCTAGAATATGCTTTATAAGGTCTTAAAGGCATGTGTAAAATGTTTGGGGTTGATTGGACAACTTATCAATATTTGATGTTCTGAGTACCTGATATTATGGTGCAAATACTCTAAGTAAATCTCAACAAGAAACTTGGCTAGAGCTCCCTAGAATCTATGGGCAATGGTTAAGGTGACTAAGTTAAGTGAATATTGAGGTGTTACTACAGACTTTGCAACAAGTGTATCCCAAAGGATCCTATTCTGTATCTCTATAGGTGCACTTTAAGCAGATATTAGCAGTTGCTTTTAAGTATCTAATGATCTGCTAAACTGCTGCAATATGATCAGATCCATAGTTTTGAGTACACTGGTTGAAAACCACCACTAATTATGAGATATCCAGATACGTTACTAGCCAGATATACATCACACTCCCAACCGTAGATTGGTAAGGGTAGCCTGGGCTTTCAGATGGCACCCACCTCTCATGATTTGATTGAGTTTTGACTAAGTTAAGGTTTAGCTCCATTCTGGTAGCTGTTGTAAAAATATGTGATTCCACCTAAATATTTGTTGTAATTATTAAGTTGTCACCTAGATATTAATGCTAACTTAGTCACATAGATCTTATTCTTTGGTTAGCATTCTGTCCTGACCAAATTTCTTGTTGGGATTCATTTAGAATATTTTCACCATATTATCAGTTACCCAGATTATGATCTTTCTCAAAGTTGTCCAAAAGCCCCCAAACTTTGCACACATATTTTTGGGACCTTCCTTAGCAAACTCTACATGTTTGTGTGCTCTACTTTATCAAAAGTATAAATACCACACTTTTGAACAATGAATTACAAGTTAATAACATGTAAATCCTCTAGTTCTCCACATCACTTCCAATACTCCTCAGAATATTGCAACAGTAAATAACATGTGAATCCTCTAGTTCTCCACAATACTTCCAATACTCCTCAAGATATTACAACAATATTCACCTAGCTTAGTCACTTAGATCAATACCAACAAAGTTTATAGAGTACTGACCAAATTCCTTGTTGGACTTAGAATATTTCCACCAATATATTAGGTACTCAGAACTTGAAAATTAGATAAGCTGTCCAAGTAGCCCCAAGCTTTGCACACATGTTATAGGTGTTGTAAAAAGTTGCAATTCCACCTAAATATTCACTTAACTTAGTCACTTAGATTGGTACCTTCAAATCCTGGAGGATACAGACCAGATTCCTTGTTGGGACTTACTTAGAATATTTACCCAGAACATGAGAATTCTCAAAGCTGTCCAAACAGCTCCAAACTTTGCACACATGTTTTTGCAAACTTTCTTGACCTATTTTATGTGTTTGTAATGCCAAGACTATGTAAAAGTAAAATACTACTGTTACATTCAATAAATCATTAAGTGAAAACCACATATTCTACTTGTTCTCCCAATCACTTCCAATATCTCCAAGGCTCTTACTGTTGTAAAAATTCGTATTTCCACTTAAATATTCACCTAACTTAGTCACTTGGATCATTACCCTTAAATCCTAGAGAATACTGACCAAATTCCTTGTTGGGATTTACTTAGAATATTTTCACCAAAATACCAGGTACCCAGAACATGAAAATTCTCAAAGTTGTCCAAACAGCCCCAAGCTTTGCATACATGTTCTTGGAACCTTCCTTAACCTATTCTACATGTTTGTAATGCCAAGACCAGGTAAAAGTATAAATACTACTTTTACATTCAATAAATCATTAAGTGAAAACCACATAATCTACTTGTTCTCCTAATCACTTCCAATATCTCCAAGACTCTTACAACACTTACAACACTAACTACCATGTGTGGAAGGTGAAGAAGATGCTGCTACAAGAAAGAGGCCTTAATGATATTGTCATGGGAGAAGAATGCCCCCCTGAAAATGTGGGAGAGGAAGCCTTATAGTACCAGAAGAAAGAACAAAGTGCCTTTGACATTGAGGCAAATGCAGTTAAAGACAAATTCCTAATTCAATGCTCAAGAGCAAAAACGGCAAAGAATGCCTGAAAGGCATTGGAAGACACCCACCAGTCATGTTCAGCTGCTAAGAAAATGTATCCAAGACAAAAATTCCTTATTACAAAGATGCAGCCAGGAGAAGAAATGAAAAATCTAATCAACAGAATTACCCTGCTGGTGGATGAGATGGAATCTATGGGCTTACCAACTACTGATGAGGATGTGATAGTTACCATCCTGAATAGCCTGATAGATAAGTTTCAGGGCCTTGCATCTGTTGTAAGAATTTGTAATTCCACCTAAATATTCACCTAACTTGGTCACTTAGATCATTACCTTCAAATCCTAGGAAATACTGACCAAATTCCTTGTTGGGATTTACTTGGAATATTTTCACCAAGTTATCAGGTACCCCAACTATGATCTTTCTCAGAACTGTCCAAAAGCCCCCAAACTTTGCACACATTTTCTTAGGACCTTCCTTAGCAAGCTCTACATATTTGTTTGCTCTACTCTATCAAACACAAAGTACAATACTTTTGATCAATAAATCTACAAGTGAGTAATATGTAAATACTCTAGTCCTCCACATCACTTTCAATGCTCCTTGGTATATTGCGACAGATTCTAGTCCCCCTTATAGGTGCCCTCTGGTTCTTGTTTGTTTGAATTCTGTACTGAAAGGTGTAGAAATTTGCTTGTACCCAGGAGATACCTGGAATACTTTGGTAATGTTATCCTAATGAAAATTAGTTGCATGTCCAACTCCTCCTGGCTGTCCTCCATTTGCCAATTCATCACATCCATGACAGAATTGAAGGTAATATTCTTGATGAGATAGGGATATGGCAGTACTTGCAACTTAACTTGCCTCACTATTGCATGGAATATCTCACTCAAGTATCAGGCACTCAGAACCTGAAAAAATCTCAAAGTTATCCAAAGTTCCTCAGAATTTGCAAACATATTCATAGGACCTTCCTAAACATATTCTATGTGTTTGTTCTTCCAAGATCATGTAAAAGTATGAATACCACTGTTACATTGAGTGAATCACTAGGTGAAAATCATGTAATCTACTTGCTCTCACAATCCCTTCCAAGATCCCCAAAACTTTCCCAGTCACTTCCAGTATCTCTGAAGATTCTGAAGAGTCTGATATTACGGTTGAATGAAGAAGTTAGGTTTTCTGTGTTTTTGTGTTACAAGTCACGCACATTGCTGGATAGTAAAGAATGAGCAATTCGCAAGTCACACATAGTACTACGATGGATTGACAGCCTCCAAAACCGAAATTTGGTCCAAAAAGAATTCACACATTCCCACTGACACTGGTGGTCTTTCCTCGGGAATCTTGGGAGGGCTGAATGCTAGGCTGAGCGCATCAAATTCATTTTCGATTCCACCAAACCAATATTTCCCTAGAAGCATGTTATGGAAGCTTGGAGAAACATTTCTTGCATGGAGGACCTAAACATCCACTCCGGTGCAGCCACAAATAGGAAATATTAATTCTTACAACCCGAAACTGCGTTTTAGTGCACCATGAATTGTTCGCTAAGAATTGGGTCATTCATATGACGTCTCTCAAGGTGGAAAGCATCTCCACGTCTAGGAACAAAATGGGGTTTAATTAAATGACATAGGTTTCTGTATTGGGACGTATATCATTAGAACATATACTTGAGAGATAAATGACATAAATGAAGACAATCATAAAAATACTAAATTGTGTACATGAAATCAAAAAATGATGGACTTCACCAATGTAGTGGACATATGCAGATTATACGTTGCTCAAGCTGCTGATTCTAATCGTACCATCGGAAGAGCCGGTCAAGCACATATTCCCAAGGGGAGACCAGTCGACACAATCGACATCTTTAGAGTGGGTCCCTAACGCTATACAGCGTTGACCATCCAGTGTCTACAAAGTTAAAATGAGCACGGTTACAAAGAGTCTTGAGGTACATGTCTATACTACTTACCTGATGGATCACACCTCTGTTAGAGGCCGCAAACAATAAATAGTCTCCTTCAGAGTTGAAAGCCACCTGGCGTGGCTGTATAGCACCCAAGGAGAGCTCTCCTGCGGAATAGTCCAAAGTAAAGGTTGAATCGGAAAGTGTTGGGAATCCATGTAGATCATTCTCCGACAAACGTGACCCAGGCTTATGAATAGACCATTGTGCCAACTGGATTTACAAAGGGAGTGAAACTGTCAACCAATGTTCAAGAAACATAACCGCTAATTGAATATTGACCTTTCCATTGGAGTCTACCGTATACACAGTATTCTCATCAAACCCGAATTGTGCCGAGAATATGGAGTTCTCTCCAGTTTTCCACTCTAGAGCCGAAGTTAAGGTTCGACTGTCTGTAAAGCATAAACATAAATACATATGTGCAGCCACAAACTAATACCAGTAGGGCCTACCAAGCACTCGAATGGTTCCGCGGGAATCCCCTGTTAGCACTAAGCGTCCATTATGATTGAAGCAGGCTGTGTTGATGGAGCCAGATGAGGTGTTGATGTCAAAGATTCTCTGAACGACGAGAGGTGGTGAGTGAGGTTTCATGCAACACACGTAAAATATAGCACACCTCCTTCTGGAGTGATTTGGTATTCCATAAGATGATATCGTTTACACTGCTTTCACTTGCTGATTTTCGAGTAGTGCAGCTGAGTAGCAAGGACTCGCTTGGACTGTATGCTAGCTGGTTTACTCTAGATATAAAATGGTAAATTGAGAGTCGTCGAACGCCGAAAAGCTGCGAAATAACCTTGGCGCATTCCCTTCTATGACAAAGTCATGAACGAAGTTCTTAGTTTCGGTGCTGTATGCGCGGATTTGCCCGTCTTCGTTGCCTAAGAATAGCTAGATAAACGCCTAAGCATACTTTCTAACAATATCTAAAGACTGGTGTAGTGTACCATTCGCTCAGATTTGGCTTCCCATTCAATAGCTGAAATATTAGTAGTAAAAATCATCTTTGAGGCCGCGTAGTTTGACTGGGGGTTGTGGCTCCAAACTCTGTACATATGACTTAATTTCCTTTTCAATGGAATAATCTAGCAGTATACTCTTACCTGACTATATTGTCAGAGTCGCAACTGCACACTAGTGAGCCATCGTACGAGAACTTCGCAAGTGTCACTGCGGAAGTGTGCTCCAAAAAAGCATCCTAAAGTATTGCTGTTACTACACGCCGTACGACTGGGAGGAACCTCAAATACCTCATTAGTAAGCATTATTGTTTCGGGGAATTCCTCCTGAATAGCCTCGGATCCCTTCTTGCTGGGTGGAGTTGATATTGGAGAAGTAGGTTGAGACTCATCTTTAGTAGATCTAAAGCCTCTAATCGAAAAACGTCTTAGCAAATCCCCTGGGGCGCTAATCACTTGCGGGACACGAATAGTATCGCTGACCGATCTAGAAAGAGTAAATATCATTCTTCCATTGCTTTACTGCTGCATTAGAAACTCACCTCTCCTTCGCCCCTGCTCTGCCAAACGAACGATCAGAGGATGTTGACGCTGCTCGACTCCTTACTCGAGGCATTTCGGGCGTAATGCTGCGGGTCTGGGCAACCTTTGGAAGTATATCGATGAGTAACGGCCTCTGCGATCAAGTCAACGGCCCTATACTACCTTCTGACGTAATGCGGTGATTTCAGAATCGCCAGTCTCCACATCTTGCTTTAAATGTTCGATTACATTTTGCAAGGCCTCTATTTCGCATTGCAATGCCTTGCGCTTCAACCGATCAATATTAAAACACAGTATCCCGGGTAATGCTATGCAAGAGTCAAGGGGTGTAAGATACTGAATGAAGAACTACAGCATTCGGTGGCTTAAAAGGATACGCATGCTCTGGAAGATTGTATTCAAAAAGTTGCTTAGTGACACAGTGAATGTCTCCAGCCACGACTTCACAAAATAAACTTGAAAGAAGGGATCAGACTCCGGCTTCTTGACAAACGGAAGCGCTGGTTATATATGGTTAGAAGTGCTTAAAACCAATCAAGAGTATTCTTCGAACATACAAAACCATCGATCCCAGTCAGGATTTCCGACTAATTCACTTCCGAAGACTTCAAAGAATTCCAGGATTTTGTCCTTTCTCTGTTGCTGGGTTGCTGAAGTAGCCCAACTTATTAACAGGATGCGCCGGAAATATCACACTATCACATACCGTATATGAGGTAATACTTGAGTAAACAGGCTTCATACTTCTTCACATTTTTATAAAATCTCGTATCTAAGCGAGTGAAGAAACGAAAATTCAAGTATCGCCAGAACTCCAGCAAACTGGTGAGCTCTCCGGATTGAACGTAACCAAATAGTTCATCTATCAGCTTTTCCACCTGAATGCATGTGATATTGGTTAGGAAAGTTCATCCGAGGATAAACAGAAATGTAGCAAGATATATGGAGGGGACTGGGCTTGGGTCAGATAAGATGAAACTTTCCAGTACCTGGAAGCCTTTGTCTTTATCCGCTTTCAGGTCAGCCTCGAAAGTGCGATAAGTATTCAAGAAGCCTCTAAACTGCAATGCAGAGTATTAGTAAGAGTATTCCGCCGTCATTCAATCACCATCCTCCTTGCACTATGTAGCCTCTACATTACCAGCAAATACTCCTTCACCAATTCATCAGCTTGCTGAATGCAATTCATCTCAGTTCTAAGGAAGGACTTACGTTAATTTTAAACAAATTCCATTATCAAGCTACCAATTCATTGGAATTGGTTTTGGTTTTGGTGAAAATAACATAAACATTCAAATATTTGGATTAAATTCGTATTTAGTGAGATTTTTAATACCGATATGGCTATTTAATAGGTGAACTTGCGTGATCATTCCAAGCATCTAGATACAGCATTCAAATTAATGCATTTACACCGATACTTGAAGAGTCCAGACAGGTGAGATGATGAAAATGAGAGGGAATCCACGGGCAAGATGCAGTTTCCCAATAAATACCTAGAATCACCATCTTATCCTGCATCAATACAGAGTACCCATCAGCATGCAACTTACTCAAGAATGAGGCATCTAATCATATCACGGCAAATAGCCAACCACCAGAATGCCTATCGGTTTCCATCCTGTTGAATGCCCTTTAGACCAACTCACTCCGAATCAACCCTGATTCAACAGCTTAGCGAGCTGATCCCCCATAATCCAGTTGGAGGGATCAGCTCAAATATTGTTAGTGCCACAATTGTGCCTCAAGTGCTAGCACTAATAAGCACTCGAGTATGACAAGCCATTCACGACTGAGCTAGTGCATCAACTCGGTCTGACTCCATCAACTGTCAATATGCTCGAAAGACAGGTGAGTTTCATACACAAAATCAAACTTGTAATCTGCACCTCCAAAGTGAGCATGGCAGACGGATATTGGCATTTTGTGCATACATTACCTGTTTGGTGGTTTGGGGACCATGCGGATAACTAGTTACACGTAGAGGCCATCACCAACCCCAGGGCCGGTCACTGGTGCTTCAAGCATGGCGATTATCACGGGGATAAATAGCATACATTGATCATCCCACAATGGCGATGTCCTTAAAAATAGTATTGTGAGGGCAGGAGCTAATGATGAGCAAATGCTGGGGATTGCCAGTCATTTTTGAAATTACCAGTCTATATTTTGAACCATGTATATGAAAACTTCCTATTCATTGTCCATTCAGCCAATCCTATGTTCATCATAACTACTTTTGATAAATTGAGGTGATTATTGGCTTCCATATTATCTATTTTGTCCCCATTTTTTCCTAATTGGACAGTTATAGAACTTGCCCTCTTACCCCCATTAGGATTGTTTTTTGTTCCCCACGAAGAGTGAGCCTCAACACTCATCAGGTGCCAGTTCACCACTCTACGAATATATCCCATAAAACGTTTTCCTCACCTTTTGTCTAGAATAAATACAGCGCTCTTCGATATAGAAACTGGTTAACTAGCCGAAAGTCTCTTCTGAATCAGCATTTCTCTATTCTTCGTACAATAGACGAACGAACAAAGAATTACCCCCGCTGTTGTTGAATGGAATTATAGTGACTCTTACAGAAGGCAGAGCCTTTCCTTCTATCAGCTGACTAATTCTAGTACACTTGAAATCATCTAGCTGCATAGCTAACCCGTGAGCGCGGTGTTTCTCTTCGGGTGCTACTTAGAGTACACTTATTGCCCTCACTATTTCACTTCTGCTCCTTGAAGTATATCGGCGTCCTTTCAAACATGTTGAAAAAACCACTCAGGCACATAATTTTTCCATCGTTTCTCTTGTTATGCCGGTCATTGTTGGTCAAGGGAGCAGAGAAAATTCAAGTACCACCACCTCTCACTTTGCCACCTGAGCAACCAAGTTGCCTCAGTCTAAACCAATCGGTTTTTTGTGGCGGCAGCTATGGAAGGTATTATATTTCTAGTAAAGCCTTGGTTAGTAACAGTCCAGTTACCGATATTCAGGCTTTCGACCGCGCTTTGGGATATTACTTCGGTTCTCCTACCGACATTACTCAAATTAACGCTGCTTTCAACTGCTCCGCCGGAATAGGGTGGGATGGTGTATACGAACCTCCTTATAGAGTTAGTTTCACCTGTCGTGCCCTCTTGAACAACAACTACACGGACGTCTGTAACGCCGCCAATCCAATTCCTCCACTTTGTCAGTCAACCTGTTTGTCTTATATTGATGGATGGTCTACTGTAATTAAGAATCAGACTATCTGCCCAGCTACACCTCAGGAAATGAATATCAAGTTGCAAAATTTACAGACGTGGTGTGATAGTTTTCCATTTACAGGCGCTGAAAGCAACTGCATATCGGGCCCGGTAGATCAAGATAACACATGTGGTATGTCACTCCTGCTACAGATCAATACACCAGTGCAAAGGTTAATGTTGGCTTTTTGTTCCTTCCAGGATTCATTCTACCCCTCCAATCCGCATCCTTATGCACATTTTGCAGTTTTTCAAATGCAAAATGCTGTCAATCTGAAAGCGCTTTGGCATGTCCCGGAAGTTCCAGTTGGAGAACCAAGCCTGGTATTTCCACGGCTGCACTGGTGTGCTCTATCGTATTTAGTTGCTTGGGGGGAATTGGGCTAATTATTGGACTCATTTTCTTCTTTAAAAGACGAAGATTAAGTTATGGAAATTCCAACAAGACCACTTCCCAAAACATGCAGGTCTCGATACCAAATACAGCAGATTCAACGGCCCGCTTAAACATTACAATCCCATCAGTGTGCGAGTACGTATGCGAATTTCCTTACCGACCTGCCTTGCCTGATGAGCTGGCACTGGAGGTTGATGATGTGATTGTCATTGTCTGGACATTCGATGATGGATGGGCTGTTGGTAGAAATCTCTCTCGAGGTGGCGAAGGGGCGTTTCCTATGGCGTGTGTGACAGTCAAGCAGGTTGACAATGTGGAATACACAGGTGCCACACCCCAAACTGGCGGGATTCCTCGAAGAACATCTTCTAAACGAACCTCCAATCGACCAAAATCGCTATCTTGAATGAAGCAGTGGGCAAATGCTTCAAACACTGTGATATATAGCCATTCGCGCTGAATACGCCTTGGCGTTCATGAATACCAAGCCTACAGAATACAATATTATATCCGCCTTGCGTTCTTTACGTTGGTTTTTGATGTAGAATTGACGATTAATGAACACAATTTCGCCTAGTATACAACCTCATCCTATTTTCGATTCGTGTGGTTTCCCGTTTGACTTCTCTATAAATATTTTCTATACCTTCTAATCCTTCGTCAGCAAAGCCCAGTTAATTGAGTCAATATTAGCCTCTACATGACTCGTTTTTTACATCGGTAGGTTACAAAAAGGGGGCTTCAAATGAATGAAATCGATCATTGCATTTCCAGAAATGGCCGATAAGTATTCCACGAATCTCGGATTATCTATGACATGGACTTACCGACCTTTCCGATTTTGGAAATCCTTTCTATTACCATGGAATTCATATGTAATGGAATAGGCGTCACCAGTTCTGGATCGATGCTGCTAGATGGAGATATATTTGGGATGTCTTCATTGTAGAAATCAGTGTTTGATCTGAGGCCCTTTAGGTGTATTAGTGCTTGCACGATGGCTGGAAGCCAAGTGATGGCCCAGAAGCAAATTACGTTGGCTATACCTAGCAGTATTGATGCGTGCACCTGGGCTGCCCGGGACAGCCATGATTAGCGCCCGGCTTTCCACCATCTAGATCCCCTACATATCCGTTCAAGCCAAGAGCCTGTGGCTGCTGTAGTTTTGGGATATTCTGGGGTTTTCATGCGAGCAATATAAAAGCAAAATCGAGTCTTTACTATATTAAATAAACGGCGTAAAATAATTTTGTGCTGTAGATTGGTAGACATCCTACTCATTGATAATCATTCCTACTCAGCAAGTACAAAAAGTGGGAGATGAGCCAAGATCGTTATCACATAACGGAGGTGGAATCAATTCATTTGCCGAGATAGTACGGTAGTCCCATCATGGATGGATTACGAGCACCAGTTGGGTTTAATGCGAAATGACCAGATGTTTGTACATACTGCTGGATAACATTGCAATTACAGTTTCTATGGGCTAGCAATTGGCCCTTCAGTTGCATCACCTCCTCCTTGAGCTGACCCACCAGCATGTGTAGAGACTTGTTGCGATTGGTCACCTCTTCCGATCGTATCTCAAGCTCTTTCATCCACATTTTCTTTTTTTGTCGGCATTTCGAGGCTACAAGGTGTATTGGTCAGAATCTGCGTACTCCAATCTAATGCAAGATGGTTTCCCTTACCTGCCATCCGGTTTCTTTCTAGGAACTTTTTTCTTTTCTCATCTTCGTCCTCATTTTCGTTACTGGAATTTTTTCTCTTGTGTAGATTCGTATTCTCTTGATCTTCGTTCTCATCGACGCTACCCCTATCTCCACTACTCTGGTTGATGGAAGTTGACTCCTGGTCCAAAGTCTTGGTATTCTTCAGGAGACTGTTCGAGTTCAGAGGAAACGGATTCTTTTGAAAGCTCTGCTCAAACGGATTAGACTCCGATATTCCATTGAATCCAGGTGCGAACTTGTATTCATCACATTCCAGAAGGAATTGCGTGGGTGTTGGCATGGTGTTTTCAGAGGGATTGTCACGCTCAGACATGCCTAAATGATTCATCCGCGACGATACTCAATCCTTTCTGGAAGCTGGAGGCGATAGAGAATGTATCTTTACAAAGGTAATTGTCCAAAAGGCGAAAGGGTTTTCTATGTCTACGGGTGTTTTGTACAGCGTCAGTGGCTTTCGGGACTTTCAATTGTAGTTGCAAAGCGGTTGGTTGAAGTTCTATAGGATAGAATTGCCTGGGGATATTTAGAGTAAAGCTTGTGCGCTTGGTAGATTAACTCTTAGGGGACTATGTATCTTGACTAATGAAGAAAGCTATGTAAAGGGAATGAAAATGCATCATGTTTGATCTATATATACTGACTGGATGGCTAGAATGAGGGTAAGCTCGGGTATGAAATTGGGCCATTTTTCCCATGGCTCTTGCTCTTTAGATTACCACAAGCATATCAAATACTGCTACTTTGATGTAATTGATGTAATTAAGAGCCGATTTTCTTTCCAATTGTATTCAATGAGATATGCAGAGATGCAGTAAGAGTTGGAATACATATGAGCGCATGTTACACCCAAAAGTACGGGTAGACTGATATTCCAGAACCATGAGGTAACGAAAGGACATAATAATGAATAAATAGTGGCAAGATGATCTAAGCCCCATGAATATGTAATGAACGACTGCCATACACTGCATGGTTGTTTAGAATACGAGTCTCTAATGAAGGAAGGGCATCTCCTCTTCTCACCCCCTCACGAGAGCTGTGGTTTGTTTCTAACTCTATGCCTAGAATTGTGCTGACCTGATCATGATGGAATCTGATCAAGAAACATGGCTGAATGCAAGGAGATGGGTGTGCTCAGATTGTAGTAATTTCGCAAGAACATGACTGGCCATTTGACCTCGAATGACCCTAGATAAGGATGCCATTATGACCTAATGGTATTTAAAAGGAAGGCGGCAAATCCTGAAACGTCGCAGAATCTTGTCACTCAATTAAGAAAATCCCCTTTTGTAGGATGGGTGGGTGATAAGTGCCACTCACATTGTAATCTGGGTGATCGTTGTATCATGCAAATCAAGCGATTCAATACGATCATCACACGAGGCCAGGATGAATTCTGTGATGGATGGAGTGATCTTGCCACAATCAATGGGATGTGAGTGCGTAGCTAAGGGCAAATGGGAGAGCAAGTCCCAGATCCATCGATTTCACGGTCTTCCAATGGATTGGGTCCATTTCGCAAATCCATGATGACTTGCCCAGAGTCGAAACAGAGGGGTGAGAAATGGCATCTTGCCCACGAAACCCCTCGTTGGGCCTATCAGAGACAGCCCCAATATCATACCATCAGTGCCTAAAACCGATGTGCGCTGTTGGCTGGGCGGTTATATGAGGTAATAAACAGACTGACTTCGTCGGTACGAAACATATTGGAGATACGTATGCGCATATGTTTCTAATTGTTATATTTACAGCATCGGTTACATATTCTTGACATCATCGTACTGATTCGGAAGCCCATTCGAACCTAGAAGTGACATTCCGGACGGGAATGCACCGCGGCACCATTACATCAAGTGACATAACTATTGTCAGATTGAATTCAGTATCAGCTGTGATTCAGCTGTTGTCGTGCAGACTTCCAAGCCTCGGTTTCTCGCTTATCTCCATTAAGCCCATTTGGAGGCAATCTGTAGATTTTCCCGTTTGTACGTCATACTAGCTAACTCGCAACAAATCATTTCAAGGGACATCGAATAAGAATTGCTGTATTATGACATGCTACATCATGCGCTATCCCTACAAAATATGAGATAGCATCAACTCCTCAACGAATATGTAGAGCTACGTTCTCTGGTAAAGTAATGGTTACATTGATCAACATCCCACCTGCAACGATCGTATCAGTGATTGACTTTTTGGGATAAATTATTCCTAATACCCCGACTTTCGCGTACTGAGCACTGGTACTTGGTGCAGGCGTAGTGTCTGCACCTGATTCTAGAACGATGATTTAGTCCGAATAATTCAACGCGATTCAATATATTGGTGGCCCATCTGAGATTTCATTGGCATAGGATGGCCACTGTGTTAATACTATGTGTTTTCAGAAGGCCCATTCTCAAATAAGGATCTTGAAATAATAATGTGCAAGCATCAAGTATGTAGTAGCAAGTATGGCAATGCATCTGGAAATTAAAAGTTGAACATTTGACAAGAAGCGCATTGATCACTTGGTGGTTGATAGATGATCATTCACTTGCACATTGACCTGTAGAACCAGCAATTGAGTTGCTTATTGATAGCTGCTATATTCTACTTCTAATACTAATATGCTGAATCAAAAGGCCCCTACAAGGGCTGAGTATTTAGTTGATTTTGTGATAATGTATCATATAAGGCGTAATTCTCATTTACTGTTTATTGAGCAGATATTAAAAAACATGGCAGAACGGAGATCTCCCCAGTCAGAAATTTCAGGATTGTATGCTATTTGTACCTTTTCAATGCAATCATCTAATGGTATTCCACTCCAAACCCAATCCTTAATCTCCTTTTGCTTATAACTGTTCAGAAATCCAGCAGTCATGCTTTATATATGCCTAATAATAATACATGTATATAACTTTGGATTCTTATTTTGAGAAATGTAGGTCTAATTCAATTTGGGATTCCTGCTAATTTTCATTTGGTATTCTGATGGATTCCAGCACTCTCATTAGTGCTGATGCCTTGGAAATTCAGTTGCAATTGTAACATAAGTATGTAGGGCTTTTGTTGCTTGGATAAATATGATATTCGAGATTTGCAACTATTTGAAACGCTTCTTGCTATCTAATCAAGTATGGGCTATGTGTGATCCTAATAGCCCAGAATATGTTCAAAGCTACTTCCCATATTTGATATATCCATTCTACGCCTGTTGATTTCCTTCTCTTGGAGAAATCAGGCCAGTGAATGTGCTATCACACGTGACATGGTTGGAGCTATGCCTGATGTCAACTTGAATACTTAAAATAAATCTACACTACATATTGCAACTCTATATTCTGGGGTATACTTTGTAGCAGTGCACATTCCCAATGTAAAATCTTTGCGGCCGGCATAGCCTTGTAATTTTGATGCATATAGCGGCTTGAGAATTGACGAAATATCAGGGTACTGCTCCTCTACCGATATTCATGACATTTGTTTGCAGTTATAAACAACAACTATGCAACTGAAGAACAAATATTATTTGGATCTCTCAGAGCCCAGAACTCCCAATAACTCTGATGCAAAGGTATATCTACCAAGCCATTGGTACCAAAGATCTCAACCTATATCTGCTACCTTTATTACCGCTCAAGAAATACCATCGGATGATCCAACTAACGCTGATTCAGGTGCGCTCCAGAATACCCTGACACCTCTTTTGTTAAAACAAGTCTGTACATACGGACCGCGTTCAGCACAGTCTGAGTAACATTTAAAATGCCAAATACCTCAAAAATATCGATACTTGACAGCGCCAAAGTTAGGCATTGGAGCTGTCCAAATGAGGCATGTAGCGTGAAAGCTTAAAGAGTATAGTGACCAGACGTCTAATGCAATCAGTACAAATCCATGCAGTATAAAGCGGAATTGGCATTGTTCCCGATGACATGTTAAGTTTAACCCTTGAATAATTTGCAGTAGTGACAGGTTGAAACAAATCCCAGTTTTACTATGTCCGTAAGATACTGGATGAAACCCTAAAGAGGAATAAATCCTCAAACCTATTAATAACCTATCTAAGAAACATGGCCAATGTGCGGCTTATCCCCTCGACTAGGTCATTCTATCCCTGGCAGTGAATATAGACCCGAATGATAGCTCACCTGCCATCCAGCTCTACCGGGAGCATTCAGGAATCCAACAATCGAAACTAACGATGAAGTGAGGTTGATTGCATGCTGTAGTAACCATCAGCTGGTTGAATAATGAGTACCAGGTTGACTGATGGTAATCAATAAATTAAGGAGCCACAACCGATTCAAAAATACGCCTGAAGATAATGGATGGTTTGGGCGCCGGAAAAAGATTCACCACGGTCACACGAATTACATTTTGCGGATGGCATAGGTGGGTTTACCAAGCTACCTAAACAATTGGAAAAATACACAATCCTTTCCAACCAATGTCTAGGCTGACACTCATTGCACGATGAATCAAATTTGGCAGATAGCTTCACCAATCCAAATGAAGTCACCCAACTTATCCTAAATCAGACCACACTTGGTGCCGGGGAACTTACGGCGGCAGTGACGGATATAAATACTAATGATATCCAAGCACACCTCCCTTGAATTTGTATATACATCATCATCGCCTTGCACATTATTCTGACCCTCCCCCCTCTTCACTCAGAATCTCAAGCCACATTGTTGACAAACCCGAATGGACCAGAGACCGTCGAACAGCACCGGGGTTGAGCCACTTTCCAAGCATGAGTATCAGGAGTTGATAGACAACCCCAGTGGATTCGATGTCGCCATAGTTCCTTGTGGCTCCGTAATCCTAACTGTGATATTTTTTGTGTTTGGGATTATGGGGATTTTCCTTGGGGCTGCCGAGTTCTTCAGCTATGTCCCTTCAGAGGGGTGGGGCTCATTTCTACTTATCTTTGGTGCACTTCTTTTTATCCCCGGCCTCTATTATGCTAGGCGTGTCTGGCACGCAATGAAGGGATATCGGAGACAGCAGTCCCAATTGGAAATGGCCATGCTCTAAACACCATGCCCATCATACTTGATGGAGCTTGGCACTTGTATAGGTTTAGCTATATTCACACAGGCTACCAGGAATCTTATCCACTCCATCGGCACTAAATTCTCCAGATAGGATTAGTGTGTTGTGATTGGAATAAGATTTAATGATAACAACTTGCGTGTATGGTCTAGTTACCCATCTTGGCAATGCAAGCTTGTGTACTTGTATAGAATTGATCACTCATTGAAACTAGCTAGAAATTTAATATGGATATAAAAATCACGTTTACTAAATAACATTGGCTTGGCTATATTTATTGATAAATTTTCAACCAGTCGGAACTGGAAAATAGTAATGGGATTTAAGTACTACGCTATTGGATTGTATCCCACCCACTGATGTTTATATAAACTTGGCAGATCTGCATGTACCAATTCAGTCGATTGCGTGTTATGAGTACGCCACAGAATATCATGCAGGCCGTAATACTAGTCTTCGAAATGAAGGAGTCGGTGCTTATAAGATGCTGTATTTAATCATGATTTAGCAAATATATTACCAGAAATGAATTTAGTTGTTGTTACAGATTGCCAACCCATCATAAAAGCTATTCATGTGTCACAAGTCATAACTTGGCAAAGCTGGTAGGCACATAAATACAGTTCTATGTCCGATTGTAATACTTACTGATTGCCAGGATTGCTTGTTCAAAGTGCGAATAAGTGATTAAGCAAAACAAATCCTAGGACTTTGTACTTCGGAATACCTTACAGAGTTTGCTAAATATCAATGTTTGGGGTTGAAGGGAGGTGATGTTCAGCAAAAAATAAAATCTTCACCTCAACAACCCAAAATAAACAGGCTAAATGGTACATGCTAGCATTTTAACAAGAGACAAAGTGAAGGGTAATGATGGGGGGATGAAGGTCACAGAGTAGTGAGATCTTTATTAGGTTAGGTCAAGCATCTAAAAATGGTATGTTAATTTTAGGGGAAGGGAAAGTCACCAACTTGGTGAAATCTTTATTTGCTTTGAAGAACTAATCCAAGTACAAAAAAAGAAACCAATCAAGAGGTAGAAAACCTCTCTAATGAGTAATCTAATTTATGTCTTAACTCATGTCTAATGGTGATTTCAATAAAGTAAAGTTAATCAGGTGTATATATGAAATTCAAGGGTTTTGGGGGTGTTGTGCATCAACATTTAAAAACTTAGCCAATTTTACCAAGATAAAAAATCAAGTACCCCAAATGATTTCCCCTAACCCAAACATAACTAATCCTAGTTATGGTTTATTTTATCACTTCTCAGAATCAATTTTTAGCTGTCACACCTATTAATTTTTATATGATAATTATGTCCTCAACCTGATCTGCTAAGCCTTTCCAGGTGATTAGTCATTGGAGATCTATCCAACCACTTAGCAGTTGTCAGGACATCAGCTGATTGATGATGCAACTTTCATTTATCTTATGCACTTATCTGTTGTAAAAATTCCAAATTCCACCTAAATAGTCACCTAACTTAGTCACTGAGATTGTTACCTTCAAATCCTAGAGAATACTTACCAAATTCCTTGTTGGGATTGACATGGAATATTCTCACCTAAATACCAGGTACCCAGAATATGAAAATTCTCAAAGTAGTCCAAACAGCCCAAAACTTTGCACACATGTTCTTGGGACCTTCCTTAACTTATTCTACGTGTTTGTTATGCCAAGACCATGTAAAAGTATAAATACTACTTTTACATTCAATAAATCATTAAGTGAAAACCACATAATCTACTTGTCCTCTCAATCACTTCCAACATCTTAGGGGAGGAAAGTCACCAAGTGGTGAAATCTTTATTCACTTATGACAAGTACTTAAAGTGTTGTAATTATTGAATTGTCACCTAAATATTCATGCTAACTTAGTCACATAGATCTTATTCTGTGATTAGCATTCTGTCCTGACTAGATTTCTTGTCGGGATTTACTTAGAATATTTTCACCAAATTGTCAGGTACCCAGATTATTATTTTTCTCAAAGTTGTCCAAAAGACCCCAAACTTTGCACACATATTCCTGGGACCTTCCTTAACAAACTCTACACGTTTGTTTCCTCTACTTTATCAAAAGTATAAATACCATACTTTTGATCAATAAATCTACAAGTGAATAACATGTAAATCTTCTAGTTCTCCACATCACTTCCAATACTCCTCAGAATATTGCAACAGGTTATGAGCCCTGAGCTTGCTGTCCTCTTGGTGTCTACTATGCTTTGGATCCTTTTCTGTTAGTCTGGAGAAAGACTTTCCGCACTATTGCTCTGCTAAGGTTAAAGAAGACTACCGCTGCTAAAGGACTATGTTTATGAGGATATTGCTGTGGAGAAGAAGGCCTTGCCTTCAAAAGATGCCTTCAGTAACTATCCAAGTTAGTTATGAAGAAGAGTCAATCAAACTGGCATGTAATTGTGTCAAGAAATATAGTATGTTGGTGCTCTACCACTACTGAAGAAAATTGCGTAAATCCAGCAATTGAGGGTCCAGATCTACAATGAAATATACTGCAATATGTATTCATATGACCCCAATTGACTGTTAGACGAGCTCTTGGATAGGATATTATCCTGAATTGCAAAAAAAAAATATATATAGATCATTATTAAATGATTGCCGGAGGAGGATTTTACCAAAAATCTGTTGCCACTCAAAATACAGCTGAGAATGCAAATACTGGAGCTGTTAGCCGCCATTCTGGACTATCTACTGATGGAAAAAGATCTCAGAAACAAGCTTCCTGAATTGTAAGGATCCCAATGATATATAATACATATATATCCACCTGGAGTATGGATATGTACTACACAATCCATTAGAAGAATGCTATAATTGTATCAAGTGTTTTGATACTGAAACCAGTGTACCAGGAGCTAAATATGGAGCTGTTAGACGTGCTATCACTCTGTTTAAGTCTCAAAACAGTGGGAGAAAGTATTATACAAATTTAGCAAAATCAACTCATGAAGATTCTACCGCCAGCCAAAGGAGTGAAGCATATAATTGCAAGCCTGATTGGAGTATACAACCAAGCAACAGTTGGTCAGTACACAGCTAAGAGCCACTCAGAAGATAACATAGTACTTTATACTTGTTATATATATATCACTTATTACAGTGGGAGAAAACACTTGGTGATATTTAACTTCTCTGGATCAGATCAGAAGAATTTTGATTGATCAAGTCACCGCCAAGTTCTGCAACTCAAAATACTGATATATTGGAGTCTGATACCAAAGTATTGATGAAGCTAGCTATCAAATGCAGTTTATTTGATCAAATTTGGTCAACTCTATCAAAAGTTATGAATGATCTAAGTGGATGCCGATTTTGATTATTTCACTCTCAAATAGTCAGATATTCTGGAACAATGATGTCATGGAGACTCTTGTGCTCAAAAACACTGTGGTCCCACCTGCAAGGAAGTCCAGAACCACCCCACAAAAGGAATTATCCCTGGGTCATCAGCAGAAAAAGAAAAGAAGAAAAAATGGAAAATACTACTACCGCAAACTAGGGTACTTCCCAAATGGTGCCAAAACTTATGTAGGCCATATTTGGACTATCTGGCAATGCAGATATGTTCTATGGAGCCTCTTGTACGAAGTTCTCAAGCTAGAAACCCCAAAAGAGCCTTGAAACTTCAACAGGATCTGTTAGATATTGTAGTATATATTGGAACAGATTATTTAGTGCAGAAGTCTTGATGTCTGCTGTCTATGGAGCTGAAAGAAAAAGGTGCAAGGATCAACCAGATGGTTTTTATGGATTCTGAAGACACTGAGAAGATCAGTTAGCCTTGGAAACCGAGCTCAAGGTTGAAAATAACTATCAGGAGAATAAGGATAATCAAAGCCCTTGTTAAGGAGAATCTCACTTCTGGAAAAGCGCCAATCTCTATTCTACAAGTATATTCTGATAAGACAAAAGCAGCTGTATCAATCCAAATCAGTAGAAGCACTCTAAGAATAGCTACCAAACAACCCATGGTGTTGTCCAATACCAAACTGGGTAAATCAAGAAGCAAATGGACTTTGAATCTACCGCATATGAAGTAATCAGTCCAAAGAAAGTTATTGCTATTTAAAGAAGACAAAGATGACCATTCTAGATCATATTTGTGGATCTGAATCACTAAACAGACGTGGTTCAAGTGGGAGCAGGCCATCCCAGCTCAGAGTTAGGCAAAAACCTTCTTTTTTGGCCATGTTATATGTGCCACAGTGCCAGGAAACAAGGATAATCCGGATCAGGCGTAAATGACAAAACCTTAACTTGACCCAAAGTAGGTCACTATTTTTTACCTCATATAGCATCTATATGATGGAAGTAACTGTCCCTGAGCCTAATATGGACACACAATGAAGTTGTCTAAATGGATTAGACTGTTGGCCGGAAATAAGGAAACTCCAGATCTGCCGTAAATGACAAAACCTTAACTTGACCAAAAGTGGGTCAATTTTGCTCAAATAAGAAGCATTGGATAGCCCAGAGGCTATATACCATTATTACAATCTGTCAATTAGACTCAGCTTATTATTCAAGCCCGTACAACTGATCAAAGTTGATGATTAGTATTATGATCAGATCATTCAGATTTTTAGGCATATTACTAAGTAGATATGCATACTGAATTCCAAGTTACTTGTTCTATTAAGTTGAACACAAATGCATACACCTTTGGATAATATATTAGTCCAGTATGCAAAACAGTTAAATCTTATACGCTTATTACAGATTGCACACTCACAATATGTATTTATTACTCATGAATATTTTGTTGAGTGGGAGTGTTGTAATTATTGAATTGTCACCTAAATATTCATGCTAACTTAGTCACATAGATCTTATTCTGTGATTAGCATTCTGTCCTGACTAGATTTCTTGTTGGGATTTACTTAGAATATTTTCACCAAATTGTCAGGTACCCAGATTGTTATTTTTCTCAAAGTCGTCCAAAAGACCCCAAACTTTGCACACATATTCTTGGGACCTTCCTTAACAAACTCTACACGTTTGTTTCCTCTACTTTATCAAAAGTATAAATACCATACTTTTGATCAATAAATCTACAAGTGAATAACATGTAAATCTTCTAGTTCTCCACATCACTTCCAATACTCCTCAGAATATTGCAACATAAAGAAGCCATGTTAATTTAGGGTTGGGGGAGACAGTCACCACCAGGCAAAATCTTTATTTAGGGTTAGGGGGAGACAGTCACCAACAGGTGAAATCTTTATTTCAGTAGAAACAACAAAGCCAGCGCTACTGTTGTAGCTTTGATACAAGAGTGTGTAGCTGAAGGGAATTTGTAGGTAAGTTAATAAGAAGTGATGATAGTTCTTCAGTGCTTAAGACACTGTTCAGTGGGAAGGGAGGTAGCAAGAGAGGTAAGAATGACTTGTGAACAACATTAATGAGGGGAATGTGATAAGGATTGATATTCATCATAAAGGGAGTGTGCTGCTGCAGATATTGCTGCCAAAGGTCTGTCAAGTACTTCAGGTAGGCCAGCTTGGGTTTTTCTGACTGCAGAATAAATTCAGCAAATTTCTTGACTTCAGGATCTCCAAGTATAGTTCTCCAGCAGGAGCCAGGTGTTGTGTGGTGTGTTCTCTTCCAGGCCTTAATCAGTGGGTTGTTGCAGTTGTGAAGTCTGAGGTATAATCTGGTTCTAAGGTAGAGAAGTCTGATCTTATAGGGCATAAACCCAAAAGCACCAAGAATAGCATGTCTGTAGGGGCATTCAGGCAAATGAGGCACCAAGGAGGTAATGCACCATACTGCAAACTTGTCAAGCTTAGTGCAGTCTCTAGAAGTAAGAGAGAAGTGGTAAGCCAAATTCCAGGACAGGGAAGACAAACTTAGGGTTAGGGGTCTAAATTCTTTTATTGAATCTGATCAAGTATAGTAATACTATTTCAACTTGAATCAAGTTGAAAAGTGTATATTGTATAAAGAAGATATATCTATAGTAATGTGAAGGTAAAATACTGCTCAAGTTGAGTTGAGTTCTGAAAAGAAATTTGTCAACAAATCAGGCTAGAAAATGAAGTAAAGCTGGGAGTTATTTGAAAGCAAAGCACTAAGGGAAAGTGTAGAGCTATACTACCACTTCCTGAAAGGCAGGGATCTCACAGGAAGGCAGAAGCTCAGGTCTAATTGCAGATATGATAGCAGAAAGTCTCTGGATGAGCTCC